>JAVJIF010010402.1:0-140140 GCA_038442645.1 Agave tequilana | reverse complement strand
TTATGATCGTAGTCCTCATACAATGCACTATTTATGAGGACTGTGACCATGATCATAGTATCACCAAAATGTCCTATATTTGAGTCTTTATGAGGACTGTGACAGTCGCAGTCTTCACAAAAATGTCCTATTTTGTTATAAGAACTGCAACCATGATCGCAATTCTTACAAAATGCCCTATTTCTTAGTCAGTCCTCACATGCAGATGACTGCGATCATGAGTCGCAATCTTCATTTCAACATCTTCATCATCAACAGACCCTCCGTCCACTGACATTGAATGATCCCTAAATACTTTTCATCTCTAAACACAAACAAAACTCATCGCGAGCACGAAGAAAATGAGATCTGCAAAAATGTCAATTCCAAAAAAAAGTTACAGGGGCTCCACCCCGACCTTAGAGGGGTGCTCCCCGCCCCTTTCAACCCTCACAGTGACCTGACCGCGTAGGTCGATCGCAAATTGCTCTGCGTCGGGGTCAAGGTTGAGGGGAAAGCAACGTCAAGAATAATAGGAAAGGTAAAATAGGAAATGAAAATATATGAACAAGCGATGGTTGGGAGAAATCAGTTTATGCTGACGAGGATGAGGCTGTAGAGAAATAAATTATGACGTTGTGTTTTTTTAATTATAAAGTAAAGTAGGTGGCTGTAACGAAATATTCCATTCAAAAAACCCTTTAAAATAAAAATATAATTATATTGATTAAATGCCATTGATAGGGTATTAAACACTGCACAACAATGTTGGGAATTAATTCATCTATAATGCGGAATAAAACGTCCATGGATCAAGAATCAACCATACATCTCAAGAATCATATATTGCAAGACTTTCATAATAGAAAACCCTAATCTATTCATACCTGAGGCCATTGATGAAGATTGAATGGAGATGGAGAAGATGTTGAATCCTTCCTCTGGAATCTGCAAACCCTAACTTGCAATGGATCCTCTTTTCTCTGCTCCTTTCCTTTCACAAAACTCTCTGTACTTTTCACGATGGATTCTCACGATAAAATATTCGCGTGAGTTTTGTTTCTTTACAGGAGGAGAAAAGTGGGTCGCACATTTGCAAAAGACCCCTTGAAAATAAACCTTTCCATCATGGTATCTTTTCTATTTTCAAGTGACCAAATAACTATATAAATGTGACAATTATATGGGCATCCTTTATATCAGTTAAACTTAATAGGAATCCAATGCAAATACCAAGGTTATGTGGGCCACTTTAATATGAGATTAACATTCTCCCACTTGGACCACTAACCGATTAGGTTAAAAACTTTAGAAAAGACAAAATAAAAGAAAGGACTCATTTTCAAAATCATTTTGACTCCATTGGATTCCATACAGAAAAACCTGACATGTGCACAAATTTAAAAACAACAACTGATAAGCCCAAATATGTAATACTGTAATACTGCAATTAGCTTAGACTATCAATGCGAGTCATAGCGGTTATACAACATCCACGTCATACTCCCTTCTATGTACCACAACATTGATAACCCTTACTAATTGAGTCCATAACCATAATGACCCCTGTAATTGTCTTGTAAAGACATTTCCTGTTTAATATACATCCATACAAAATATGTGTACACACAATTGGATAACAGGAAATAGAGAAACAAACTGTTATTTGTACAACAATGTCAATTACACAAGTACCATATACACATTTACAGATTACCCAAAAGACCCATCCTTACAACATGTTCCTTAATGTCTTTGGAGGCAATCCTTTAGTCAATGGATCAGCAACCATTAAGGTGGTACTTATACTTTCAATTGACACCTTCTGTTTCTCAACTCTTTCTCTAACCACCAAGTACTTCAGTTCTATGTGCCTAGAACCATTAGAGTACTTACCATTCTTAGAGAAAAATACGGCTGCTGTATTGTCACAATATATCTTCAGCGGCTTGGCAATAGAGTCAACTACACCAAGTGCTGAGATAAAATTCCTCAACCATAGTGCATGATTTGTGGCTTCAAAACAAGTTATAAACTCAGCCTCCATCGTGGAAGAAGCAATGAGAGACTGCTTCACACTCTTCCACGAGATTGCTCCACCTGCTAGCAAGAAAATAAATCCTGAGGTAGACTTCCTGCTATCTGGACAACCACCAAAATCTGAGTCTGAATAGCCGACCACCTCCAACTGGTCTGATCTACTGTATGTGAGCATATAGTCCTTTGTCCCCTGAAGATACCGCATAACCTTCTTAGCCAACTTCCAGTGCTCCATTCCTGGATTGCTTTGGTATCTTCCCAACATCCCAACTGCATAACTGATATCTGGCCTGGTACATGTGCTTGCATACATCAAGCTCCCAACAGCTGATGCATACGGAATTTTCTGCATTTGACCCTTTTCTAAGTCATTTCTGGGACACTGGCTACAACTTAATCTGTCACCCTTCTGAATGGGTGCAGGACTAACTGAACACATTTCCATATGGAATCTTTCCAAGACTCGATTGATATATCCTTTCTGAGACAATCCTAGCAATCCTCGAGATCTATCCCTGAAGATCTCTATGCCAATAACATAATTTGCCTCACCCATATCAACCATCTGAAAGTTCTTGGTAAGATAGCTTTTAGTCTCATACAGCAAACCAAGATCACTACTGGCTAATAAGATGTCATCTACATACAGAACCAGAAAATAAACTTGCTCCCACTGATCTTTAGATATATACACTGATCAACAGTGTTTTCTGTAAATCCAAAGAGGTAATGGTATCATTAAACTTTATATACCATTGCCTGGAAGCTTGTTTAAGTCCATATATAGATTTCTTTAATTTACAAGCCAAGTGTTCTTGTTCTTTAATTGCGAACCCTTCAGGTTGCTCCATGTAGATATCCTCATCCAAATCCCCATTCAGAAAGGCAGTTTTCACATCATCTGATGTAACTCCAAATCATAATGAGCTACAAGTGCCATAATGATTCTAAGAGAATCCTTCTTAGATACTGGAGAGAAGGACTCTGTATAGTCAATGCCTTCTTTCTGAGTAAAACCTTTGGCCACAAGTCTAGCCTTATATCGTTCGATATTGCCTTTAGAGTCGCGCTTGGTCTTAAAGACCCATTTACACCCGACTTTCTTACAGTTATAAGGCAATTCAACGAGATCCCAGACTTGGTTTTGGTCCATAGATTTTAACTCATCTTTCATAGCATCAACCCATTTACTAGAATCATTGCATTCTATGGCTTGTGAAAACGAAACTGGATCTTTATTTACCCCAATATCATAATCAGATTCCTGTAGATATACCACATAATCATCTGAAATGGCAGATCTTCTTTCCCTTTGAGATCTTCTCAAAGCTGCCGGTTGTGGTGGTTCTACAACATTTTCAATGGGAATATCCTCATGGAGTGGTGAACCAACATTAATTTGTTGTTCTGGAATCTCAACTTGATGATCAAGCTGAGGTACAACAATTTCTCTTGAAGGAAAGGTAATTGGGATATTTACCCTTACAACTTCAAGATCTACTTTTCTTGGTTCATCACTCCCACTAAATTCACCATTCTCTAGGAATCTGGCATTACCAGTTTCAACTATTCTTGTACTATGGTTAGGGCAATAAAATTTGTATCCCTTAGACTTATCTGGATAACCAATGAAATACCCAGATATTGTTTTTAAGTCTAATTTCTTTTCTTGTGGGTTATATATTCTGGCCTCTGCTGGACAACCCCAAACATGTAAATGTCTTAAACTGGGTTTCCTACCAGTCCACAGCTCGAAGGGAGTTGTAGGGACTGCCTTACTAGGAACCCTGTTTAAGATATACATAGCAGTCTTTAAGGCCTCACTCCACAATGAATTGGGTACTTTAGAGAAGCTCATCATGCTCCTAACCATATCCATAAGAGTTCGGTTTCGCCTTTCAGCAACACCGTTCTGCTGAGGCGTACCAGGCATTGTGTATTGAGCACAAATGCCACGCTTTTCTAGGAATTTGACAAATGGGCCAGGATGTTGTCCTGACTCATCATATCTACCATAATATTCACCACCTCTATCTGATCTTATGATTTTAACCTTTCTATCTAACTGTCTCTCGACTTCTGTAATGAACACCTCAAGGATGTCAACAGCCTGAGACTTTTCATTAATTAGATAAACATAACCATACCGTGATAGATCATCTATAAAGGTAATGAAATATCTCTCTCCAGTAAAACATGAAATGGAAAGAGGTCCACAAATATCTGTATGAATTATTTCAAGGAGGTCTTTACTTCTTGTGGCACCTTTCTTAGTGTGTTTAGTTTGTTTTCCTTTTATACAATCTACACACACATCAAAATCAGTGAAGTCCAGGTCATCCAAAATCCCAGTCTTCACTAATCTTATTATTCTATCCCTGGAGATATGCCCCAGTCTTCTATGCCACAAGATAGAGGATTTTTCATTTATTAAGCCACGTTTTATACCAACATTCGAATGCAGAGACAATAAAGATTGTGCAAACTCATCATTTAATGAAATTTTATATAATCCATCACATAAAATTCCATGCCCAACCGGCATTGAATTATACATTAAAGAGAGTTTTCCACAACTAAATAAAACAGAATATCCAAAAACATCTAATTTGGATACAGACATTAAGTTCCTGGAAATTGAAGGTACATAAAAAGTATCCTCAAGATTCATCTGATGACCTGTCTCCAAAAGTAGTCGATAAGTACCAACATATTCGACCTCCACTTTCAGACGGTTCCCCATAATGATGAATCTCTCACTTTCCTTCGGTTTCCGGTTGTAAGGAATCCCTGCATTGAATTAGTTATGTGAGTTGTGGCTCCAGAATCAATCCACCAAGTGTTAGAAGGAACTTCAGCAAGATTTGATTCATAACATACAAAAGAAAGATTTGTACCTTTCTTTTCGAACCAAGCTTTCCTCTTGTTGCAGTCCTTCTTCACATGTCCCTTTCTGCCACAGAAGTAGCATTTGACAGTGAAAGCTTTTCTATGACCTTGGCTACTTTCCCCATGGTCATTTCCTTTCTTTGATGGAAATTTCTTACCTCTTCCATATTTACTTTTCTTATGGATACCCCCTGAAGTTACTGCCAACACTGAGTGCTGTCCTTCTTGCCTCAGTCTCACCTCCTCTTGAACACACATACTAGTTAGCTCATTCAAGTTCCACTTATCCTTATGAGTATTGTAGTGGATCTTGAATGGCCCAAACTGTGAAGGAAGTGAGTTGAGGATGAATTGAACCAAGAAGGACTCATCAACCTTCATACCCAGTGATCCTAGCTTAGCAGCCTTGTCAGACATGTTCAGAATGTGTTGCTGAACTCCTCTATTACCATCATATTTCATGGTGGTAAGTTCAGCCATTAAGGTACCAGCTAATGACTTATCTGCTGACTTAAATCGGTCCTTTACTGCAGACAAAAGTTCCGATGCACTAGTAGTATGTGGGAGAGAAGTCTTGATGTTATTAACTATGGTCATCTTTATGAACATTAGACTGAGCCTATTAGACCTCTCCCAAGCTTTGGCATGGCTGACCTGTTCTGCTGTACTCTCAGCAGTTACTTCATCAGGTTTGTCAACTATTAAGGCCATGTCTAGGTCTAGGACACCCAGTGTAAACTGAACATGTTCATACCACTCTGAGAAGTTTGTACCATCCAAGGCCGGAATGCTAGTGGCATGAGTGTGAAGAGAAGTGGGGACGTTCACTGAAACATAATAGGACATAGCTCACATTAGGCCACGAATCAATACAATAACTTTAAATTTAATTAAGATGAACTATTGATATCACTCAGATTTCTCCTTTGGGCGAAACCTAAGCATATCTAGTGTTCACTCTTTAGGTGAGAACTTTTATCACCTACGTAGGTCTAATATAATTTATGCCAACTTAGATAGTAAGTCATGTTACCTTTGGGTATTCACTTCTACACTACTAGGTTGCATAAATTACACTATCCTACCCCGGTTCATAATTATTCGAAAGAGACTTTCCTTTGGGCCAGTCCCAATCTCCTAACTAGAACCGCCACCGAGAATATTATTGTCTTTACTGTCTACCTCATTAACATGTCTTTTATGTAGTTGTATGTTCATAAGGTTTACTAACCTAGGTCACTTTGGCAACTACTAAATCAATAAGCCTTATGAATACAAACTAACCAATAATATTCTCTAATTCTATTATTTGTGTAATGCCATAATACTACAATACATTACTTGACCAAACATCAATCAATATTAACACAATAGCTTAAATGTGTTAACAATCATTAAGGATTGAATTAAGCAACAATTAGTCGACTACATAGTATTATTAGTCGACTTGGGTCAAGTCAAGTCGACTACAGGTTTAGGTCTAGTCGACTAGGGCAAACAAGGATTAGTCGACTATACCTACATGACTAGTCGACTACACATTTTATCAGTCGACTAGGCCAAAATTACAAGTCGACTAGAAACTTTATCAGTCGACTACAAATATTATTAGTCGACTCCTGTTAGAATCCAAACTCTCGGTTAAATATTAGTCGACTTGGCCAAAAGGTTAGTCGACTATACACTTTACTAGTCGACTAATCAAAAACCCAAGTCGACTCCTGTTAGAAACAGAGAGTCGGGTAACTTTCGGGATGGACTATTAGTCGACTAATCAATCCCTATAGTCGACTAATAGCCCACGATCCAGTTTCCGAACAGCAGTTCCAGATTATGCCCGAATCCCAAAAATTATGGAAAAATCGGGGAAAATTAGGGAAAATTAGGGTTTCTAAAATCCTAAATTTGATCCTTATTAATTGCATAATTAGAGGAATGTATATATGATTTTAGGGTTTCCAAGAATCCTCTTCAATTCTACAATTAAAGGTCAAAATCTGGATTTCATGAATTGTTAATCAAAACCCTAACTTTTCATAATTCCTAAATCCAAGATGTATCGATTCTTTAATCATGGCTCTGATACCAAATGTTGGGAATTAATTCATCTATAATGCGGAATAAAACGTCCATGGATCAAGAATCAACCATACATCTCAAGAATCATATATTGCAAGACTTTCATAATAGAAAACCCTAATCTATTCATACCTGAGGCCATTGATGAAGATTGAATGGAGATTGGAGAAGATGTTGAATCCTTCCTCTGGAATCTGCAAACCCTAACTTGCAATGGATCCTCTTTTCTCTGCTCCTTTCCTTTCACAAAACTCTCTGTACTTTTCACGATGGATTCTCACGATAAAATATTCGCGTGAGTTTTGTTTCTTTACAGGAGGAGAAAAGTGGGTCGCACATTTGCAAAAAGACCCCTTGAAAATAAACCTTTCCATCATGGTATCTTTTCTATTTTCAAGTGACCAAATAACTATATAAATGTGACAATTATATGGGCATCCTTTATATCAGTTAAACTTAATAGGAATCCAATGCAAATACCAAGATTATGTGGGCCACTTTAATATGAGATTAACAGGCATGTTAGCAATGCACATATATTAGGGGAAAAAAATATTACAACATTGATTGTTGCTTAAATTCTAAAAGAGAAAAATGCACCTCAGTCATCAGCTCAGAGACTCTCTCTCAGCTGGCGACGATGTGACTGAATCTCAGCGACAGATCCTGGTCGCAGTGCTACTAAGATCCGCAGTTTTTTGTGAGGACTGCGACGAGGTCGCAATATTTTTTACGAGGACTGCTAACATGATTGTAGTGTTTTTTATAAGACCTGCTACCATGATTATAGTGCAAATTAGAGTGAGAATATCTGAAATTATTTAGAACTGGGAGCAGGTCGCAGCGCCCGCTGAGAAAATTCTTTTCAGCTGGCGGCTTAGATAATCATACCTCATACTAAAATGTAGAAGTTCACCAATTCTAGAAAAGAATTATTACTACATTGACTGCTGCCTCAAATATTAAGAATCAACAAGCAATGATTCGTTATGGCATTCAAAAAATAGTTGGGACATCTCTCAATTGCTGTTGTCACAGCATCACCATCTGGCATTATAAAAGCATACCCATACATGAAAAATATTTCTTTAGGCTATTGATCTAAGTGTGTGCAAATGCATTTTCCCTCTTCATTAAATTCATTCTTTCTTTGTTGTAATGATCCTTTTTTGGGAGTCTCTTATTATTTGTTTCAACTTGTTACTCCTCATATTTTTTTTATAAGATTCGCATGCGAATTAATTGTAAATTTTCAGTATCGTTCAATGATATAGACACACCAACGAAGGATCTAACTTTAATATTCTATCAGATTTGAATTCGGGAATTTTCAAACTTAAAAATTAGGTTAAATTCGGATCGACTTATCAGATGATTGGGTTCTACATGCCGCACTTACTTTTTTATTCTCTCTTTTGAAGAAACTCCTCCTCAATTTTGTTTTGTTTTGTTTTCACTAGTTAAATTCACTGACATCAGATTCGAATTAAAGATCACTGGGCAGCAAACTCAGGAGCTGCCCAGTGATCGACATCGAGAAATGAAATATCCGCCTCAATTTTGTTGAGGTGTAATTTTGCCTTAATTTTATTGAGTTCATTTAAGAGAGGAGCGTCAACACAAGCTGCAAAGGAGCCGATTGTGTATAAAATTGTCAAAGCAGAAAACGTGAGTTTGAAAGTGAAAGCGCTTCAAATTTAAACCCGGACGCTCCGCCTTGTGCCGGGGCGTGGACCGCAAGCGGTTCGGCCTCGGACCCGGTTCTCACGAACCACATCAGACTCGAAATGGGTTCTTGAACGTGAATAACCCTCCTAAATTTTAGCCATTTAATAAGTGTAAGTCTTGGACTTTCACTTCAAACATCCAAAAAGCCGGAGATTTGTCTCTCATATGCGCTGAAACTAGACCATGGTCCAAGTTGATGGCCTTAACTGTCACTTATTTTATGAATAATTATCATTCAATCTTTTAGTACATAACACTATAAACTCCGTGAGTTGTACTTATAATTATTTAATACTCAGAAAAATAATAAACTATCCATCGTAGCGATATTTACTTGGATTGTTATTTCAACTTTAAGGAGACGAGAAAAATCTAAAACAACGCAATATAAGTTTATCATTTTAGTTTGATTTTTTTTTTTTTTTAAAGAACTTGGGTGGGTCTCCCCTACCCTCTCATTCACAGCAGAAAGAGACTTTCTATTCTTTTTAACACCACTTTGGTTTGTTACTCCAGAAAGACCTTTTGGATTAGGAAAAAAGAAAAAAGAAAAAAAAAATTCTAGTGCCGTTTTACCAACAAAAGATTGTTGGGAAATATGAAGAATAAATGTGAGACCTCAAACATTTAAAAGTTATTGAAAGCGAGCCCCAAACATTTAAAGAAGTTATGTTTACCTCAGAAGCACAAATGTGAAAAGAAGTTATAAATAGCGAAAAAGAATTCATACTAAGTAATCATAATTGGGAATTGACAAACTTGCCTCATGGCAGTAAACCAATTAAGTGTGAGTAGATTTTCAAAAGAAAATTAAAACTCGATGGATTTATCGATAAGTACAAGGTTAGATTAGTAGTCAAAGGCTACCGACAAAAGGAAAGACTTGACTACTTCGATACTTATTTACCAGTAACAAGAATAACCTCCATTCGGATGTTGATTGCAATTACAGTATTGCATAACTTAGATATCCATCAAATGAATGTCAAGACTGCATTCTTAAACGGTGAATTAAATGAAAAAATATATATAGAATAACCTGAAAGATTTATAGTCAAGGGCCAAGAACACAAAATGTGTAAATTGGTAAAATCCTTATACGGTCTAAAGCAGGCTCCAAAACAATGACATGAGAAATTTGATAGTGTCATGATCAAAGATGGATTCACTATCAATGAATGTGATAAGTGGGTTTACACTAAAACAGTTGGGAACGCATGTATCATTGTTTGTCTTTATGTAGACGACGTGTTGATACCTGGGACTAATATTGAAATTATTAAGTCCACTAAGAAAATGTTATCCAATAATTTTGACATGAAAGATCTGGGAGTTGCTGATGTAATTTTAAAAATTAAAATCATCAGAACACCAGATGGAATCAGTCTATCTCAATCTTACTATGTGGATAAGATGATAGAAAGATTCAAGGATCATGGGACAAAAAAGAATACAAATTCTTTTCTCCCACACATCCACCTTCGTAAGAATACAGGAACTGGAGTACGCCAGTTAGAGTATTCTCAGATTATCAGAAGTCTAATGTATTTAATGAATTGTACTAGACCCGATATTGCTTACACTGTAAGCAAGTTAAGCAGATACACTAGCAATCCTAGTGATGATCATTGGACTGCTCTATTACGAGTATTGGGTTTATCACATACCAAGGAATATGCCTTGAGACATGGACAATATCCACCTGTACTTGAAGGATACAACGATGCTAATTGGATTGCAGATTCTGAGGAATCAAAATCAACTAGCGGATACATATTTACTCTAGGAGGAGCAGCGGTATCTTGAAAATCTTCTAAACAAACATGTATTGCCTGTTCCACTATGGAATCGAAATCCATAGCCTTAGATAAGGCTGGAGAAGAAGGAGAATGGCTTCGACAATTTTTGAAAGATATACCATAATGACAAAAGCCAGTGCCCGCTATATGCATACACTGCGATAATCAAGCAGCTATATCTAGGGCACAAAATGTTATATACAACGGTAAGTCTAGACATAATACTGTTAAGCAGTTGCTCTCAAATGGATTATCTCTATTGACTTTGTCTCGTCAAAAGATAATTTAGCGGATCTGCTTACCAAAGTTTTAAGTGGAGAGCGTATAAACTGAGCATCGAGGGGAATGGGTCTAAAAGTATAACCTTACCGAGTCAGCTTAATGGAAAGCTTACTTAGCGACTGGAGATCCCACGGACTAAGTTCAAAAGGAAAACTAGTTATGACTGACTCAGCAAGTAAGCACTTAGGAGCTTGACTCCAATCCTTTCTTAAGGTGCACACAAGTGCTTTCTACAAGTGGATTAAGGATAAGCTTAACACTTTTAATGATGCCTATCTCTTGTTACTAAACAAGTAGAGTAGAGTAGACTACTCTTAATAGGACGATCACCTATGTGAGTATAGAGTTGAAACGGCTCTTTGGGAATTTCTATGGAGGCTGTTATTCCCTAAAGATACTCTCTGAAACTAAGAATGTCCAGGACTAAAATAGACACAACCGAGAACCAAAGTTGATTTGGAAAGTTGCTGCGTGAAGCTTGTTGACTAAACTTACACTAACGGCTAACAGTTTAAGATCTAGTTCACTGATTAGTCAGTAAGTCCGATAAATCTTTCGCTATGGAAGGTTCAACACCTAGTTCACCTATCTTGATGCAGTTTCTTTTCTAAAGTACCTTTCAGTATAGAATCAGTCTCTTTTGTGTCAATTCCTTGAATCTCCATTCGTTGTGGGGGATTGTTGGGAAATATGAAGAATAAATGTGAATCTTTGAGCTGAATTACGGCGAGATCCATTGATAGAATCAATTGGATAATGATTAGAGTGTGTTTTCCTTCCATTGGGGATGAATGTGGTATATTCACATGTTCAATTCTGATTTCGAATGAATGAGATATTCAGGTCTAAAGTTTGCCTAATTCAAAGCCAAAAGGGGACTAAAGGTAGTTAAAAGCATTTACTCCCACATTGGCCATGGGATGGAAGTTTGAAGTGTTTGTGCCCTTTGGGTACTTGGAGTTTTCGCGCGCGATTAGGGGGAAACCATGCCCGCGCGCGCCGCTGGCGACGGCCGGCCGGCCGACGCTGGCGCCGAGCCGGACTCGGGCTTGGGTTCGGGTTCCCTACCCAGTCTGATTATTTTTGAAAGCGTGTCTCACGGATATGGTTACCACGGATCCTACCCGCTCCGCCATCCTGATCCGAACCCGAAGCACAACGGCTCTTCGCAAACCGCCTCGAACAGTTGGGCAGTTGCTGTCCGAAACGAACCATTGCAACGGTTCAGACCGAACCGTTGCAATCGCTCGGTTGGGTTCAGACCATTTTACCCCTCTCGGAGCGCTATAAATAGCGCTCCATTTCTCTCAATCAAAACACACAGAAAACAACAACAATCAATCTTCTGCATTCTGAAGTGAGATTTCTGCACTCAGTTTCGAAGTGACTTCCAATAAGAAGTGAGAATTTTGCAATGGGATTTCGAAGCGACTTTCAAGAGATTCTGAAAAATTCGTTCTGAAAGAAGATTCAGAAAATTCAACAGATTCTTTAATAGAATTGTTGTCTGAATATGTGACTTCCAAAGAAGAATATTCTTCTATCTTTCTCCTTTCTCTACAGCGGGTACTCCTCTAAAGTAAAGATAAATATTTTTCCTAAAATTTGTCTTGGTCCTGCTGCTTTGATAATCCTGTAAAGGTACTGGTTAACTACGGTTCGACCGTACGGTGATTTGGTAGTGCTATCTAAATACCGTGAAGGAGTGTTGTATCTTGGGAGACCAGCGTCCAGTAACCTATTAGCACCGTTGTAGGGGGCGTAATTGTCTTAAGGAGATTTGCTATAAGCGTACCTCACTCCAAGTACTGTATAAATAAATTAATTTCTTTATATAGAGGTTATACTGATATTCAGTATATTGAGACTGACTTATACCAGTCTAATTGGTGTTTAACCAAGGAAGGTAATTGAAAGGTAGTTCTTTAATTAAGGAACGTTCTATTGAACGGAAAACCTCCCACCTGATATTCACCGACCTGACCAATTAGATCGGTGATATTTTGGTGATATTGATTAGTTGTCAGATTGATCTTAGAAACTAACAAAGATCATATCATTCATTCAAGTGCAAGCATTAGAATTTTAATCAAAAAATTAACATTCAAGCAAGTTATTCTTATAGCTCTATCTTATATGACTAAAATCTTTTTGATTGAGTTTATCTGAAGAAAACATTTTAGTATGCGATCTGTTTTATATATATTTTTAACAAGGTTAATATATTTGTTTAATATATTAATCATAAAATACTCAGCGTACCGTAGATGCACATATGAGAATCTTATACCATTTGAAAATGGATCTTTATTTGTCTAAAACATTTAAAGTAATAATATAATACAATGCATTTGCATATAAATTGGGCTAATAAATCAGCACGTGGCATGTCGTAATTGACTATGTATTCAGTTATATTGGGCTGGATTGCGTGGAAATGGGTACTTGTTGATTAGAAAAAGATTATTTGGCTTACATTAGTGCATGCTACAGATCTTGCAGGTGATTCATTCATTCATGCTGACTTGACAGTGTCATGTTTAATATTATTTTTCTATATACAGTATAGTTTCAGTGCAAGCCTGGTTCTAGCTTGGAAGCATTGGAGGTGTACTGGCACAGACAAGCTTGAGGGGATGGTGGGTTTGGTACGAAAGTGGGAGGAAAATTGTGTTCTTGTTGTTGGCAGTGAAAGTCCCATCGTGTTTTTTTTTCAGTGGTCTTTTTGTTTCTCTTGAAAATTGATAGCGTTAGTGTTTTTTTTAACACAGTAAATTGTATAAACACTGTGACATTAGGTTTTAGAGTATTTTGCTCTCAAAATGCTTGAAATCAGACACCATAGACGTCATCACATTTTCGTGATTCTGCTTTCCAACAGACAAAGTGCCCCCGAGTGTCAGAACCAAGGAGTTCTTCTGCATTTTGAACGCCACCATGCATTTTCTACGTGATGCAGTTTGGCTCACAAGCGTTCGCGTGAAGAAAAATAGTAAAAAAAAAACGAAATAAAGAGTCTAACTCCAGTTTCCTTTGTGTTTTCCTTTTTCTTTTGCAGTACAAGAGGATTCACCTATTGTGTTTTATATATAAGACTACTAGCCAATGTCAATCAAAACCAGGTAGATCGTTATCAAATGATAATAGATAAGTATAAAGCTTAAGATACTTATAGGATTTGTGTCTAATAAGCTATTAGATACAATTTTAAGATTCTAAACTCAAGAAATCGGATCGGATTATGGAGCCCATTGACACTGATAACCCCAACACAGTTTAAATGACTACACATCACATGCAATGTGTTACTTGCATGGGTCAAGGCATATGATTTACATAAGTACGGTCCCAACATCATAGTGAGAGAGGGAGACTCAAGAAGAAGAAAGGGGGCCCCAATTTAGATAAAATTCAGATGGTCCCAAATTGAACAACAATGAGCTCTAAAAACCTCACAAATTATAGACTCGAGTCTCGCGTGCCATGAAGAGAGTGATACAGGAGATCAAAACAATAGCAACAACCTCATGCAACAGAAGGAGCAGTTGACCGCCCGGTCGCCCGGTCGCCATAACCAAGATCCCTATAGACTGCCCGATCGACCGCAAGCTGAAAGGGAATTTTTTCCAAGAGTGGAGACTTTACAGTCAGTCGATCGACATTTACAGAAACTATGAGTCTCTACAGTCGTTTGACCACCTGGTCGACCGACAAAACCTGAGAAGCAACGACTTGTCAGTCGGGTCGACCGATATGCTCGTGTCAGCAGTAGCTGAACCTATTTAGAATTCGGTGTAGTTTTTTATGCAGACATCTATACATGATGAAAGCGCCGAAGAGATGAATCTAAAAAGTCTCAGTCCAAGTTGAAGTCATAGTAGGATTTGAGATTTTTTTCTCTTTCTTTATTTTTTTTAGTTTCTTTATTTTAGTATTTTAAGTTTCTAAATTTTGGAATTGTAATTCTATTTAAATTAGGAGTATGAGTTTGAGCTGGACTTAATTTTGTAAATGCCTATATAAAGGCCCATATTGTACCAACAATGAGTAATGAAGAATTGTGATAAATTTTATTATGTGAGATTTAACTTCTCTCATATTGTTTAGAAATACTTCCAAACCTCCATTAAATAAACCTTAATCTAATTTCTCTTTTTTATTCCTACAAAGAAATCATAAAAAAATCAACAATTATTTTCTCCCTCTCCATAAAAAGTCATCAACAGCAAACGCCAACTCTTTATTTTTCTTGTCTTCTTCTACAATTCATCCAAAAGAACCCAAGAAAACCTCCAACAACCTACTGATCTCATCTCTAACAAAATCAACGCCGCCACCTCCTCCAACGGACGCAACATCACCCATCAGCACCATCTCTAGCATCATCCTGTTGCTTCAAAGAAGGAAGATGACACAAACTTCAATTCAGATCCAAACCTATTATCAAAAAACATACCTGTTAGCGACCTTACTTCGTTTTTGGGTCGTAACTTTCACATTCGGGGCTCCGTTCAGGCGATCATGTTACCGTTACGATCGTGACGAAGAGCTCTACGTGATAGTACTAATTACAGGTCCGAGATATCTCTGTAATCATCAGTATATAAATTTTCTTAATACGATCTATTTATTTATGGATTGACAACCGCCTCGAATATTTTATCAAGTTAATCTGCTGCCACTGTATTGTGAGTTCGTATGCATCTGCTACTTTGTATTTGCTGATCATAATATTGATTATACAAGCTTTACTATCATAACTGAGTAGTTGCATCAGTATATTTTAGATTTCGAAGGTACCATTGTTATTGCGCATTTTGTTAAATCCATCATCATGCATTATTTGTTTTAATTATTTCTACTCAAGATCGTAATAGCTGGTGAAACATAGAAAAATTTATCATATCACTGATTTCTGATTCACTTGCATACCCTGTTTCACATCATCTTGGTATCAGAGCACAGTTAGGGTTGGATTTGCATCTAGGCACTTCTAGAAATTTTATCGCTTTCTTTACAATCACTTAGGCATTTGCTAGAAACTATTACTGTTTTCGTGCATTTAAAACAAATCATCTAGTCTAAACTTGCATCTCTTCATCCTCATTAAATTTTGCATAGTGCATGCCCACTCGTAGTGGTCACCTATATCTGTTAGAAGAGTCTAGCGAATCTCACATCACCCCAATGGAACCCCAATAGATTGTCGCAATGTTCGTCGAGATAAATGCCAAGTTAGATACCCTTAAGACACTCGACAAAAGGTTGACTAAAGTGGAGTCCACACGAGATCAAACTCCACCGAGAAATAATCGACGTAAAAACACTGAGAACACATCCAATTCCGATGCTTAATATCTAAAAAGCATCAAGATCGATATTCCTAACTTTGAGGGACATCACAACCCACAATATTTCATAAATTGGACACTTCAACTAGATAGATACTTCATATGGTACGAACTTACTGAATCTAAAAAAGTTAAGTACGCTGTAATGAAATTGTCTGGCCAAGAGAGCTCTTATGAAAAATATTTCCCATGCGAGGCGGAATTGGCACTTCTGGAGAAGCAGGAGCCCGCTTTGTTTGAGACTTATTGTAACGCCCCGATCCTAAAGATACGGGGTCGTTATGGCGACGTATATACGCGAGGATAATACCCCACGTATATACGCTAAGCCTAAATTGTAACCTGAACAAGTTATGAATCAGAACTATAATAATTAAAGATCACTGCAATAATACATATAAGACTACACATGATAGCAATGAATAACAGGAAGAAAATGACAGCTGAATAGAAGTCAAAGGTGATATACAGGAATCAAAGAATCATAACAAGAATAAAATGCAAGTATACCAGAATTAAAGGGAGAGGACCCAAGCTCCTCGCAAAGTGTACCGCCTCATCAAACACCAACACATTAGAAACAATCGTCCAATATCTGGACGTGCAAACCCAGAGTCGTCAGAACGCGACCATAATGAGTGTGTGTGTAAAGGGGAAACAGCTCGTGCAGAAGAAACCATGTGCATATATAATAGTAAGAACGATAGAAAGACTAAATAACACAATAAATAACTGAACAATAACACATATGATGAAAACATGAATACAGGTAGCAGACAAATGGCACAACTATAAATATGCAATCAATGTCAAGGCGTGTAATCTATCACATGTCACTAGGTTGGCATCCAACTCTGGTCATAAGTCTGGTCTTGGTTATAATCATGAGTCTAACATAGTGACATACAATCAGGTGATTACAGTCAGTCAACAAGCATCAACAGTTTATGTAACGCCCCGTTCCTAAAGATACGGAGACGTTATGGCAACGTACATACGCGAGGTGAAAACACGCTCACGCGTACGTTAAGCCTCAGTACAGTACATAACCTCCATATAGACATGGGTCCCAGCATGAAATAAGTACAAGAATACCTGCAGAAATAGGTCAGCGATCATAATAGATATGAAAAATAGGGACAATTAAGATAACAGAAATAAATGCCCAGGATACCTATGAATAGGCCAGATGAGGAATCTCCTATGTCACGCCAAGGCACTCTCTGCTACTCCGAGAACTCGGATCTCCAATCTGGGCACGCAAACCCAGGGTCGTCAGAAAGCGACCTAGTGAGTGGTAAAATGAAGGAGGCAGTAATATATATACATAATAATACAAGCACGATACTAATATATAATACATGATGTGGTACAAGTGATATTATATCATAAGCATATAGGAAGCAGTGGAAATATATAAACATGTCATCTTTTGGTACCATCACTACCTAGCCGGTTATCAACAGGTCATGATTCTAATCATATCGAGTTTATATAATAAATAATGTTATTTAGCGGTGAAGTAAAAGCAGTGAACATGGTAGTGATGTAAATGAACATGCAGGTAGGCAAATGCAATATGAACATGTTACTGTGTTGTGTCTAAATAGCATATAAGCAATGCAAAGCAGAATATATGTGATGCAAGGTGTACATGTGCATGAGTAGTATGCCACCATAGGTATCAGGTAGTGTAGCAAAGTCTACAGGTAACATGATAGCGGATACAATAACATGAACAGGAACAGTAACAGGTAAGCAAGATCACAGTGAACATGAAAGCAGACAAAATAACAGGAACAGTAACAAGTTAGTATACATGTATCAGGTAAGTCATGTGATTGACACAATAATAGAAATCAGTACCACCTGATATTTTAATCAATCTCTTCCAGTGTCCCATACCACTGGCAGTTCATACTGGAGCCCGCACTCCAGTCGAACCCATCCGGACATGGCCTACGGGTACCATTATCCAGACGAGAGAGTGACCAAATAACAAGTGTTCCCAACGTCACTATTGTGTATACTAATTTTATTATGTTAACTGGAAACTCATGGTCGAGGAGTTCTTATCGAGTGGATGTATCCCGTGCATACCCGGGATCACGACCTTAAACGGACCCCTGGCTGCTGAGACCAGGGCCCTCCGCTAAGAGGGGAGCACGAATCAAGTAACGGGAGCTCATGGAGCTAGTGGTAGGTAGCACTACCGTCCCCTGCAGTGGAACTAACAATATGGATCCAGTACATCACCCGATAAGATCTAATCAACTGTCAAGTCTCCCCCATACCCAAGTTATCATTATTATCTGATATGTCCAGTCTACAATGTGACAAGAACAACTACTGTACATGATACGGGTAATATGATAACTGGACCAGAGCTCTGTTGATAGCATAGAACAATATCACGGGAATCAGGAACAATATAACATGAACAAGATAACATGAACAATATACCGGGAAACGGGAACAATAGATGTGGGATTCCACATATCGCATATCAACAGCTCTCATGTCCAGTAACGGGAATATCCATATCAGTAACAGGAAGCAATCATATAACATAAATACGGGAACATGGAACAATAATACATGTAATATGCACGGTGATCCATATGAAAAGAAGATAGAACCAACACATGCATGTATACTTGTGCGGTGAGTATATGTAGCAGTGATGCATGTGTAACGAGCATCCGTGAAGTGGTGCATGTAGTGTGACGGGTCATAGTATAGGTGCAACATGTACATGTAACAATGGTCAGTGACTAGTATCATGTACGGTGAACTACAGTATCCGTGTAATGATATCCGTGTCCTTGTGGAACATAGATGTGTAGCTATCATCCGTGTAATATCTCTGTGATAATACATATAATAACAGGAATCAGTGTATCCGCGACCTGACAGTATCCGTGTAATCTATCTGTGTCTCACTGGTACATGTCATAATAGTGGCCAGTGTATAATGGAATATCATGTCTAGTGAACTACGGTGTCCAACAGTCCTATCTCGTGATTGATAGTTATCTAACTGTTATATACTACATGACATAATAGTGTCCACTAATATGGTGAACTAGTGGCCCGAGTGTCAGTGGTCTATGAAAATGACCTAATAGGCATCCAGTGTCACACTCTACGTCTATTAGGTATCAGGCATATTCTAAGTACGGTGTTGATTACAGTCTACCATTTATTTTACCGGTATCATGTTTTATTTAAATAAAGCAGCTAAGTTCAATCAATATAATAAAAAGATAATTTATAAAATAAAAACACTCACAAACTAGCCATAGGACTGTAGCTCTCTTCCCCACGATCGCAACGGATCCAGAATTGTCCAAATCGGAGTCCGGATGCTCCCGATATCGCCCGAACGCTAGAATTAATCAAAATGGGTTAAATATGCAAATAAAAAGAATTCAAATGCAATTAAGAAATTGACTCAGGGGGTTTTCTATAATTTTACCTTTAATGGGTTTCGGATGCGGAGTTGGTGAGCTAACGGGTCGGGTTTCGATCCAAACCCAAACCCGGCACTTAAACCAAATGGATATTGAGTCAATATGGGTTAATGGGTTTTAACCCAACCCAATAGGGCTTAATGGTTTCGGGTTACACCCGAACCCATTTCTTCCCCAAAAGCAGCAGCAGCGGCAGCATTTGCTGCCGCTGTTGGGGTACAGTGGCCGGCCAGCTTTGCTGGCCGGTGACCCGCGGCAGCCCGCCGCCGGTGACCGGCCGGCGGCGGCTAACGACGGCCCGCCGGCGGCGAATTAGACTGAGAGGGAGATGGAGAGTGAGTGAGAGAGAAAAAGAGAGAAAGAGAGGGGAAGGTGGCGCCGGCCAGTCTGGCGCGGCGGCGGCGGTCGACCACCGGCCACGTGGCCGGTGGCGGGGGCGGAGCCCGGTGGCGCGCCGGCCACCGGGGGGCGCCGGCGGCAAGGCCGGAGGCCATGAACAGAGAGAAAGAGGGTGAAAGAGAGTGTTTGAGGGAGAAAGAATTAGAGAGAGAGATAGATAGAGAGAGAGAAAGTTTTGGAGAGAGAGGGAGTTTGAGAGAGAGAATCCATGGGAGGAGAGAGAGGGAAGGGGGTTTAATTAAGGAGAGAGAGAAGGCGGTGGCGTGCTCTGGAAGGGAGTGGAAGAAAGGAGAAGAAAGTGGAAGAAAGGAGAAGAAAAGAAAAGAATTAAAAAGATTAATAAAAATAGTATTTTATTAATAGTATATTGGCCCAAAATTGGACCAGCTCCGAACGGTGCCCAAAAATTACAGAAAATAGAGAATAATATGCTGAGACGTAATATGAAAACGGTTTATAAAAACTCGATCCGGTTTGCAAATTAAAAATCTCGGAGTGTCTCGCCGATACGGGCGACACCGGTTTGGCCCGATTTTCGATAAATTCAGAAAAATCCCCAAAAATACCTTAAGGTAAATAAGACTATTCTAAGACACATGGTGAAAGAGGATTCTCAAATTTTGACTCCGTTGTGAAATAAAAATCAGAAGGCCGGTTATCGGTATCGGTCGACACCGACAACGGAGATTTTTCAAAATAATCCAGAAAAATTCCAGAAAATCCTAAAAAATCTAAAATATTAGAAAATGATTTTTGAAACTAAACTCAGCTCAATCGGACTACCACGGAGGTCAAATCAATTTTTGTACGTCGTATCGCATACCGATACGGTAATACGTATACCGGGGATCAGGGGGTTACATTTCTCCCCATCTTACAAAAATTGCGTCCTCGCAATTTATATTTAGGTGTGAGAACAAGATTTCTAACCCCAAAGCCTAAAGGTGACGGGTCCACGACACTTCCGCTGCGCATTCTGATTCTAGAAGGAACTCGGGATGGAGAAGTATGGTAGTGAACTAGTCCGAACGGATGGGAAGCAAGACGATGCAAGGAAAGCGACAGGAAAATCGAATGTTCTGGTTGTCAACTGGAAGGAAGGAATACAAACGAGTCAAGGAATGAATTGTCAGGGTCATGGTATTCTTGTACTCATTGCTGGAATCCCCAAATTCAGATACAGATCAGTTAATCTGAACCTGATTGTACTGTTGGTAAGAGCCCGAGGATTGACCCAGGTGGTTACCCACACCAGGTGTGAACCTAGGCTCTGATACAACTATGTAACGCCCCGTTCCTAAAGATACGGAGACGTTATGGCAACGTACATACGCGAGGTGAAAACACGCTCACGCGTACGTTAAGCCTCAGTACAGTACATAACCTCCATATAGACATGGGTCCCAGCATGAAATAAGTACAAGAATACCTGCAGAAATAGGTCAGCGATCATAATAGATATGAAAAATAGGGGCAATTAAGATAACAGAAATAAATGCCCAGGATACCTATGAATAGGCCAGATGAGGAATCTCCTATGTCACGCCAAGGCACTCTCTGCTACTCCGAGAACTCGGATCTCCAATCTGGGCACGCAAACCCAGGGTCGTCAGAAAGCGACCTAGTGAGTGGTAAAATGAAGGAGGCAGTAATATATATACATAATAATACAAGCACGATACTAATATATAATACATGATGTGGTACAAGTGATATTATATCATAAGCATATAGGAAGCAGTGGAAATATATAAACATGTCATCTTTTGGTACCATCACTACCTAGCCGGTTATCAACAGGTCATGATTCTAATCATATCGAGTTTATATAATAAATAATGTTATTTAGCGGTGAAGTAAAAGCAGTGAACATGGTAGTGATGTAAATGAACATGCAGGTAGGCATATGCAATATGAACATGTTACTGTGTTGTGTCTAAATAGCATATAAGCAATGCAAAGCAGAATATATGTGATGCAAGGTGTACATGTGCATGAGTAGTATGCCACCATAGGTATCAGGTAGTGTAGCAAAGTCTACAGGTAACATGATAGCGGATACAATAACATGAACAGGAACAGTAACAGGTAAGCAAGATCACAGTGAACATGAAAGCAGACAAAATAACAGGAACAGTAACAAGTTAGTATACATGTATCAGGCAAGTTATGTGATTGACACAATAGTAGAAATCAGTACCACCTGATATTTTAATCAATCTCTTTCAGTGTCCCATACCACTGGCAGTTCATACTGGAGCCCGCACTCCAGTCGAACCCATCCGGACATGGCCTACGGGTACCATTATCCAGACGAGAGAGTGACCAAATAACAAGTGTTCCCAACGTCACTATTGTGTATACTGATTTTATTATGTTAACTGGAAACTCATGGTCGAGGAGTTCTTATCGGGTGGATGTATCCCGTGCATACTCTGGAAAGGAGAAAGAATTAGAGAGAGAGAGATAGAGAGAGAGAAAGTTTTGGAGAGAGAGGGAGTTTGAGAGAGAGAATCCATGGGAGGAGAGAGAGAGAGAGGAAGGGGGTTTAATTAAGGAGAGAGAGAAGGCGGTGGCGTGCTCTGGAAGGGAGTGGAAGAAAGGAGAAGAAGTGGAAGAAAGGAGAAGAAAAGAAAAGAATTAAAAAGATTAATAAAAATAGTATTTTATTAATAGTATATTGGCCCAAAATTGGACCAGCTCCGAACGGTGCCCAAAAATTACAGAAAATAGAGAATAATACGCTGAGACGTAATATGAAAATGGTTTATAGAAACTCGATCCGGTTTGCAAATTAAAAATCTCGGAGTGTCTCGCCGATACGGGCGACACCGGTTTTGGCCCGATTTTCGATAAATTCAGAAAAATTTCCAAAAATACTCTAAGGTAGATAAGACTATTCTAAGACACATGGTGAAAGCAGATTCTCAAATTTTGACTCCGTTTGTGAAATAAAAATCGGAAGGCCGGTTATCGGTATCGGTCGACACCGACAACGGAGATTTTTCAAAATAATCCAGAAAAATTCCAGAAAATCCTAAAAATTTAAAATATTAGAAAATGATTTTTGAAACTAAAATCAGCTCAATCGGACTACCACGGAGGTCAAATCAATTTTTGTTCGTCGTATCGCATACCGATACGGTAATACGTATACCGGGGATCAGGGGGTTACAGTTTATTATTAATTATGTCAGCGAAAACTAATTGTCACATATAATAGACGCATCCCATACTACGCCTACCACACATGCCAATCGATGCCCTTAAGTTATTGAAACTGATCGATTGGAGACATTGTCCATGCTTTAGGTGGGTCCCGTACATACCCGGGACCACGACCTCAGTTTCCTGGCGCTGAACCAGGCCGTACCGCTAGGTACTCAGTAACAGTAACAGTAATCTCACTGTGAAAACAGTGGAACAGTAACAGTAGAGATGGGATGTCAGTCATCCTCCAGGAACCCTGCAGTGGAACCCTCAGTCAGTTGCGCAACTTGTATCCTAGATCCACCCAAAATACAGACGCTGTCTCCTCCATCAATTTTTCCAATCCCAGTGTAAGTTGTTCAATTACTTTATTATTCATACAATTCAGTTAAATCAGTCAATGTCCATGTTCTCTAGAATTCTGGGACGATACGGTGACAGTAACAATAACAGTACAGTAACAGTAAATCAGTGATCGTATACACGGTGAACAATATCAGTAACAGTGAACAGTAACAGTAACCGTGTATACGATGAACAATAGAACTGTACCGGGGTTACGGTCAAACAATCTTTTCCCAGTAACTTAAATAACATAGATTTATACAATAATGAATCCAGATACTGTTCAATAAACAGTCTAATCTAGAACCGGTCAAAATCTCATATCCATCTGCACTAAACACAATAGCAACTAACCTATCAACCAACCGTCTCATAAGCTCTGAACACAGAAAATGGTCACCATCATCATAACTCAATCTCTGTCAATAGGTGTAATCAATAACTATGCATGTTCTCGAGATCAACAAGTCAAACACATACCCCAATCATATTAAATAGGAAACATCCTCAAACACATGTGATCTAGAATATCTACTCAACTACTTCAGTCATATCTGATATGTCCTCAAATACTCACTAATAAAGTCATTTCTAACTACTGATCATCATTCAATGTAAATAACATAAGTCCCAGGTCAATCCAAAGTCAACACAACCAACTCATGATTCCCAACAGTCATATGATCATCAATTACCACTATACATCGAGCAATCTGATACAATAATTATATACCAATAATTATAGTCTAGTCCTCACACTCTACTATTCTACTCAGAACCATAAGTCTTCACAATCACCACTCTTATTAAGACCAAATCATTATATCCCTGCACTCGGTTACATACATGCATCTAAGTTCTACTAGATCAAGTCATTACTACCAATGTTCCTCTCTTGAAGTCACATTCATCCATCAATAATTATTACATAACCCATAGGTGAAGTCTACATCCAATAAACAAGCTATACCCAGCTGACAGCCACATATTAGTCGACTAAGGGTAAGTGAATAGTCGACTAGAGGGATGTCTAGTCGACTAATAGGATGGTCCCAGTCGACTAATCAAGGGCCAAGTCGACTATACTAATAGGGCAAGTCGACTGACAGAGAAACAGATCAGCAACAGAAACTACACATCTTCCAGGACAACCTATAGTCGACTAGGGCAAGGTGTAAGTCGACTACAGAGACTATCAGTCGACTATAGAAGAGGTCAAGTCGACCAGCAGGGAAAATACAGAGAGTTCACCAATTCCTGGAAGCCACATCAGTCGACTAGGGGGATATTATTAGTCGACTAACAGGGGTATTAGTCGACTAATAACTGGTATTAGTCGACTAATCAGCCTCTGTCAGCCACTAAAAAGTCTGAGATACTCCTACACACAATCCCATATTCTCTCCAATACACACCTACTCTCCAACATGTAATGTCCACACTAAAAATCTAAACTCTCCTAGGATGAACATGGGGGTTCCAACATATATCAATAATCATGCATATCATATCCCTATGCATTCAACATATAAAATAAAAGGGGGATGGCAGTCCACATTCATACTTATTGATCTCCATATAAAATCATATAACACATCAAATTATATCACATACACAACATGACTATGATTACTTAATGAATAAGGAGAAAGGGAGAGAGAAACACTCACATTGGGGAAACTGGTTGTTGCCGGGCGAGTCGCTGTTACGGTTGCTATGGTGCCGCTCCTCGCTGTCGGACTGCATGGGAGGGTGGCCAAGATGCTGGAGAAGGCCACCGTGCTGGTCTCCGACGACGGGTTGGCGCGGATCAGGAGAACTCGCCGCTCGCCTGAACTTGCGCACGCGACCTGCTGCTGTTCCTTGTTGCTGTTGTCGCTGTTGCTGGTCGCGCAGCCAGGGAGCAGGGCTGGACGCTGCTCGGGTGCCGTGGAGGGGATCCGGCCGTGTAGCTGCTGCCAAGGGAAGACACAGCCAACAGGGCTGTGCTGACCTGAGATGGGAGTGGAGGCGGCCTGCTGGTGGTCTGAACAGGGCTCGCGCAGGGAGAGGGGCTGCCGGCCTGGTCTGTTGGATCCGCTGGTCTGCGCGCTGGACAGCAGGACAGCCATGGCTGCTGGAGGGGAGCTCGCTGGTGGGCTGCTGGCTGTCCTGCTGCGACTGTTGGTCTGCAGTGGAGAGGGGCAGCTGCAAGGCCAAGGGAGGAGGTCTGATTGCTGCTGTCCTGCTGCCATGCCCTGCTGTTGGTGCTGATCAAGGGAAGCTGGGGAAGGTAGATCTCGGCCTGGTGGAGTTGGGTGCGCCAAGGGGGAGGGGAAGCAACCTGTGGTGCTGTTGGAAGGGTTGTTGTGGGTGCAGATCTGGACAGGGGAGGCCTGCTGTTGCTGCCGCATATGGAGAGAGGAAGAAGGGAAGTGCGACTGCTGGATTGGGAGGAGAGATTAGTTAGGATTAGGATTTGGTGGAGATTTAGGGGGGTAGTTAGGATTTGTTGGGATTTAGATTAGATTTGATAATTGGGTAATGGGTATTGGGTATCGGGTTAGGCTCCAAATAGGTAAAAGGGTATGAGTAGAATCAGCTAATGGGTTTGGGTCCATGGTGTGATGGGTTGGATCAAAGAATGAGACATGAATGGAAACAAGGGAAAAGAATACACCACTACAAAATAATAACTCAACGTTAGTAGTAACATTACTTAACTAAAATAATGATATTAATAATACCAATACATTACATGAAATAAATACATGTACATATTTAAAATACCAGTATATTTTATTCAAATACCGTACTTTAAAATAGGGATATTACACTTATCGGGATTGATGTGCCATCTTTACATCTACTCGAGTATGCATGGGACCCATAAAGGAGCTTCGAGCAGTTCAAAGAGCTGGGAGAATTATTTGTTCCCCAACCTGGAAGATGCTCCTGAAGCGGTTCACTGCGGGGTTGCAGAAGATGACATTTTTCGGAGGATGCAAGAACACTCCCAGGGGGATATGATTTTCGAAGAAGATGATGGACCCTATGAGAAAGGTGACATTCTCCGGAGTTTCCAACACCAGGCTGTTGGCCCAAAGGCCTTCCACCCTAGTTTTGATGATGATTAACTCATGTAGTTATGTTTACTAATATTCTTGTGATTTTAAGTTTCAGATCTTTTGCAAGATATTAGTTGGTGATTAGCTTCAATAAGGAGTTTAGAAGCTTTTCATGGTGATTCCAGGGCCAAGAATCAATATCATACCTTGCCTAACTCATGGATCACGGTGTTTGTGGATCGAGTCGCCTTGAAGATGAAGATCGTCAAGAAGACTTAGGTATCCATAGTTTAGTGTGTTTTAGATCCATTTGTAAAGTTTAGTATAGTTGATATGCTCAATTGCACAAACACACACGTTTTCATGTTTTGGAATTGGTTTTCATGAATGATTGATCAAAACAAATTTACTTTATATTTATGTATATTAGATATGTTCTACATATACATACATGCTTTAAACTTGCTAGACAAACTTATTTTGACTTTCCTATTCATATATTGAAAAATCAAGTTTGATAAAAATACAAGTGTTGGTTTTGATAAAATTTGCAAGACTCAAAAATGAATTGATATATGTCTTGAAATTTTTATCACTTGTTTGTGTTTTAATATAAAATGTTAAAACAAGTTTTGGTGATTTTTAGAAGTGTTAAAAGATTTTTTTAAATATTTTTAAACTGTTTTTCTGACCCAGATTTCTGTTCCAGGCTTCAACCAGTCGACTAGTCAACTGACCTAGTCGACTTGGGATGAAGTCGGTCGACCGGGCCGGTCGACCGACGTGCACAGATTGTGCACGTTTGGGTGACACAGGGACGGTCGACCGTCAGGGTCGACCGGGTCTGAGAGCAGAGCTCTCTGTTTGTTTGGGTCGACCGTGCCGGTCGACCGTGGTTGCCTAACGGTCACATTTCTGACCGTTGGCGGTCGACCGGTCGCCTGTCAGGCTGCCACATCAGCCTAATGACTAGTTTTCTGTTTGGGCTATAAATACCCCAACTCTTGGGAGTTTTAGCTAAGATTTTTACAAGAGAAAAATTCCCAGTTTTCCAGAGTTTAAAACAAGTTTTCAAAAGAGTTTTTGGGCTTTAAACTTCTCATCTTTATTGTTTTGGGTTTTTGAAAAATCAAAGAAAACTAGGGTTTTGGGAGATTGTATTGATTTTCATTTTCTATCATTTACAAGAGATTTCCCTAGTAGTTTTTTTTGTTGCTTGTTTCCAAAAACACCTTGTTTCCACACTTGAGCTATCACCTATCCTATTCTATTAGGATCTTGTTTTTGTGGAAAAAGAGAGATTGTTTGAGGTTAAGCCTCCAAGATTGTAAACCCTCCTTGCTTTTGTTGTATCCCTCTTTGGTAGAGGTTGATCGGAGTGGTATTGGTTTGGATCCCTCTTTGGTAGAGGTGATTGTGTTTGTATTGGCTACGGGCCTTATCCCTCTTCGGTAGAGGTGGATTGTGGTTGTATTGCCTCGGTGGCATTGAGAGAGGAGTTCGGTACTCCTATAGTGGATTGGAAATCCTACACGGTGGTGTAGGCGGGGATGTAGAGCTAGGGCCTGAACCTCGTAACATATCCTTGTGTTTGCGTTTGATCCAATATCTCTCAACTCTCTCTCTCTCTCTTTATTTTGTGCAAAGCATCATTCGTAACATCATATCATATTTGCTTGTGTTGAGCATAATTCATATTACCATATCATATCTATTTGCTTGTGTTGCCTTGCATCTTTTATATTGTTCATCCTTATATGCTTGGCTTGCTTGTGTGTGTGCCTCACTTATACTTAACCACAAGAGCTTCACATAGCACCTCAACCCATTCAAGGGGAATCAAGAGGAGTTAGTCCAGAGCCCTTCACGGGAATTCGGCTACACTTGTGTGTTGTATTAAGTGTGTTGCAAAATTTACATTAGCTTCTGCATTTAGCGCATTTAGTTCACTAGATTAGCACTTACACCTATTCACCCCCCCTCTAGGTGTTTTCAATTGGTATCTGAGCAAGTGCTCCTGATACTTAGGCTTAACATCCTAGGAGTGAGATCTATTTGTTTGCTAATCTACATTTGCATTTGCTTGTTTGCACACTCATATAGTTTGCCATGGACTTCATGACCCCACCTACCTTTGATCCTTCCAACATTGTTGTTTGGAAGTATAGGATGTCCATGTACCTAAAGACCCTAGGTTTGCATGTCTTTCTTGCGGCCACTAAGAAATGCTATCTTGGAGATCGCAATCATATAGGGGCCAATGCACAAGCCCTAGAGGCCATTAGAAGCACATTACCTAAAGATTATCTCTTGAGAGTTTCTAACCTTGATTCCGCTTTTGCAGTGTGGAACAAGTTGACAACAACCACCACCTCCGAGCTTCAATTGCAAATCCAACAAGAAGAGGAGTCTAGTGGAGAATTCGACTCTCAATGCTTAATGGTCTAAGGGAATGACTCCCTTGAGGTACAATCGGAAACTCAACTAGATAGTAATGATTGTGCTAGTTCTTCAAATGATTTTGTTGATCCACATGCTTTGAATGAAGAACTATCTATTGTGTGTGAAAAATTAATTGAAAAATATAATTTGTTGAAAAAGAAGACTATTGCTTTAACTAAAGAAAATGAAAAATTGTCTTCTAAACTTGATTGTGTTTTGCAAGAGAAGGTTGAGGTCTATAATGAAAGGGATTCATTGAGATCTCAATTAGAACTTGCACTTAAGAAAATGAGTTTTTAAAATCTAAAAATGATTGCCATGTTATTTTGAAGAAAAATGAAAATTTGTCTTCAAAAGTTGATTTTGTCTTAAAGGAGAATGTTGCTTTGAAAAATAAAATTATTTCTATTTCAAATGATTTAGATGTGTGTTTAAAGAAAAATGTTGTTTTACAAAATAAGATTGATGCACATGTTTGCCATGCTAGGGTAGTTTCACACACTTCACCTATTGCATGCCACACTTCTTCTTTGATCAACAATGATATATCCATGCTTAAGAAGAGTGTAGATTGTTTGGGCTCCACTTTGAGCCAATGTGTTGTTGGGCATACACGCTTGGAATCTTTGTTTCGAAAGAAACAAGTTCCATCTTTTCATGCACACCCTCCACGGCATACACATGCTCCTCACGGACACCATCACATTTTGTATGCTCATGTGTACACATGTACACATTGTGGACGTAAGGGCCACCTTACTAAATTTTGTTATGATAGAATACATGTTTCAAATTTAGCAAAGAATTTTATTTGGGTTAGAGAAGGTACTAACCCCCATGGACCCAAAAGAGTATGGGTACCAAAGACCACCCCTCCTTTATTTGATGTAGGTGTGGGCTCTCACATGACGTGAGAGTAGTGGCACCTTGGAGTGGATGCATTCCGTACTTAAAGGAAATCAATTGGATGCATCACTTTCAAGGGAAGATTTGGTGGAGAGGACCACCATGTTTTGGAGACAAGGTAAGTTGCCTTTGAGGTTTTGGTAACGATTCCTAACTCCTATTTATTGATTACATGCTTTTTAATATTCATTGTTTATAGCATGTTTCATTGTTTAGTGATTAGTATGAAAATGCCATGCTTATTAGACTTGTGATATACATGTTTAGTTACTTTGAGACACCCATGTTTAATATGGATAAATTCTTTTGTGTTCTCACTATTTGGTTGATATTGCGTATATCATAGTTCTAATAACTTGTGGACATTCATAATAATCATGTTTATGTTTATCATGTTGATTTTTATCGTGTTTTGTGCTTCATGTGTAGATTACATATTTAGATGTTAGTTTTCATTAAGACTAGGTATATATTCGTGCATACAGTGGGCCACAAATAAATCTATATAGTTTGGGCTTGATTGCTTATTTGAACCCATTAGATGTGCTAGTATAGTCTAGTTTTGATGATTCATACATTTTAAACTTGTATTCCTATTCTTGAATTTGTTTTATGATCATGAGTTTTCACTTCATGTATAAGTGTATTTTGCCAAACTTTAAGATATACATGTATACACCTTGAGTCATTTGCCTTTCATGCAAATCTATATATGGACTCAATTGTGTTTAGGGATATGTGTGTATACTTATTGTGTTGACAATTCATATATATACCTTGAAATGAAATTTGTTTTGGTGAAGATTTTCTTGATTTTGTATTTAATTGTTTAACTTCATGTATATGTCTATCTTGTCCAAACTATTAGATATACATGTTTATCCTTTTGAGCCACGTGCCTTAATGCATATATTTTGTGGACTCGTTGTGTTTGGATATGTATGTATACTTTAGTTTGTATAGGACATACATATACCTTGAAGATTAAATAAGTTTTATTGATTTTCATGTTCTCTTGTTTCAAGGAATTTTGAGTTTAATTGAAAATTTCATAATGCCATGTCACACATTACTTGTACACTCACCATTTTTTATAAATATTTCTCATGAGTATGTTTTCATGAGCATGTATGGACTTTATTGAATATTGAGTGTTTTCAAGTGCTATGTGATTTACATGTATTTTATGAAAATTAATTTTAGTTTATTCCTTACTTGAAGGATTTCGTACTAGTTAACAAGATTTCTCATTTAACTAGTTCGTATTCTTCTTTTGGTAGAGTTTTTCAAACAAAACTTATTTTTCAAATCTATTTTGAAAACCCCTACCCTTAATGGGAGGATGGATGGGAGATCATGTTCATGTATGCTTTAAAATGAAAATCATTTAAAACTTGAACCATGATTGGGAGGTATAGTAATATGATGTATACACTTGAACTTATTGTTATGTCAATTGGTATCATTTTGATCTTTTTGTATACTCATATGTTTATTGTGTATGTATATTTTCAATTGGTATCATTTATTGGTGATTGGTACTCATTCTATTTCATACACATATACTTACTTTATTTGTGCTATTATATTTCTATATCTTGAGTACAAATTTTGTTTATGTTAGAGCTTGAGCTTCAACTTTATTTCAATTGATTTAGTTTTCAATTGGTATCTTATTACAAGCCTACGCATAGTTTTTGTTGGTATTTCATAAAGGGGGAGAAAATTCGTTTTTCATATCTCAATTGGTACTTGTATTTCCACTCCCTTACTTTATGATAGAAAATAGTCATTTCAATTGTTTATTTGGCTTAAAAAAAATACCTTCTTTTGATATCAAGATGTCTTGTATTTTAAATTGGTATCTAAAAATTTTGTTTAAAGAAAAATACAAAAGTTTTAATTTATATTGACTATATGCAAGGAGAGCTTAACATCTCTTCCACATATAGATTCATGTTGAGTGTATCTTGTATTGAAGAGCTTAACATCTCTTCTTTATGTGGTACACGTGTGTAGGGGGAGCTTCACATCTCCTCTTATGCATTACATAATGTGTGTTATGTGAATTAGGGCTTAACATCCCTCCTTCATGCAATGCATATGTGTAAGGAAGCTAACTTAGCGTCTTCCTCTTCATGAATGTATATAGCATATAACATTTATTGATCTTTGTTTACTTTCAATTGGTATCAAGATGCTACTTTGACATATTATTAATTGATATCATGTTTTTATTGTCACCCCTTATTGACCTTGTTTTTGTTTTTAGACAAAAAGGGGAGAACATTATTTTTTGTATTGTTCTGATTGACAAAAAGGGAGAAAGAATTTTACCCCTCATTTATTGTTTTGATTGTTTACCCCTTTGTTGATGATTGACAAAAAGGGGGAGAATAATTTGTGTTTTATATATGCATACTTATGTTTTTGTTGCATATATTAAGTTTTATTGGTATCTAGAGCATCTAGTGTTTTTTTTAATGTTTTATTAATTTAATTGGTATCTAGAGCTTCTAGAACATGTTTATGTGTTTTATGCATGTTGATGCATACATGTTTATGTACATTCATTGCATATCTTTTGTTTATTTGTTTATGCATGAGTTAAGGGGGAGCTTCTTTGAAGCTTAACTTTAAGCCATGCATATATAACTCCATGAGTTTTGTCATCATCAAAAAGGGGTAGATTGTTGGCCCAAATTTCTTCCACCCTAGTTTTGATGATGATTAACTCATGTAGTTATGTTTACTAATATTCTTGTGATTTTAAGTTTCAGATCTTTTGCAAGATATTAGTTGGTGATTAGCTTCAACAAGGAGTTTAGAAGCTTTTCATGGTGATTCCAGGGCCAAAGCATCAAGATCATACCTTGCCTAGCTCATGGATCTCGGTGTTTGTGGATCGAGTCGCCTTGAAGATGAAGATCGTCAAGAAGACTTAGGTATCCATAGTTTAGTGTGTTTTAGATCCATTTGTAAAGCTTAGTATAGTTGATATGCTCAAGTGCACAAACACACACGTTTTCATGTTTTGGAATTGGTTTTCATGAATGATTGATCAAAACAAATTTACTTTATTTTTATGTATATTAGATATGTTCTACATATACATACATGCTTTAAACTTGCTAGACAAACTTATTTTGACTTTCCTATTCATATATTGAAAAATCAAGTTTGATAAAAATACAAGTGTTGGTTTTGATAAAATTTGCAAGACTCAAAAATGAATTGATATGATTGATATATGTCTTGAAATTTTTATCACTTGTTTGTGTTTTAATATAAAATGTTAAAACAAGTTTTGGTGATTTTTAGAAGTGTTAAAAGATTTTTCAAAATATTTTTAAACTGTTTTTCTGACCCAGATTTCTGTTCCAGGCTTCGACCAGTCGACTAGTCAACTGACCTAGTCGACTTGGGATGAAGTCGGTCGACCGGGCCGGTCGACCGACGTGCACAGATTGTGCATGTTTGGGTGACACAGGGACGGTTGACCGTCAGGGTCGACCGGGTCTGAGAGCAGAGCTCTCTGTTTGTTTGGGTCGACCGTGCCGGTCGACCGTGGTTGCCCAACGGTCACATTTCTGACCGTTGGCGGTCGACCGGGCCGGTCGACCGGTCACTTGTCAGGCTGCCACATCAGCCTAACGGCTAGTTTTTTATTTGGGTTATAAATACCCCAACTCTTGGGGGTTTTAGCTAAGGTTTTTACAAGAGAAAAATTCTCAGTTTTCCAGAGTTATCATTTGATATCCTCGTAAGGCGAAGCCTGCCCTTGAAACTACAGGCTGACGTTGCCATCCAGTCCCCTGGCTATGCCAAAGAGACTGTTCAGAGGACCAGGAGTATAGTGCACTGCAAAAATAAGGAGAAACTATGATTAGTTCATCAGCCGAAGGAGAGCTAAAATAAGAATGCAATTTTTGTTAAGGCATAGCTTCGCTCTCCGAGCGAAACTGGCCTAACGATAGCTTCGCCCTGAAGCTTAGCTTCGCAGCTGCAGCGTAACTCCGCACTCCACACGAAGGCAGGATGCAGAAAAATATCTAAGTATTAGCTTCGCTCTGGAAGCTTGACCTCGAACAACAGAACGCGACAAAGCCCCAGGGGCTAACTTCGTCAGAAAGGTACTGTTGCCTAAAAAATTATTTTAAGGGCACTAAGGTCCTTTTCAGTTACACTCCAAAGGTTAGCTTCGTATCCTATCATTCAACAGGATGTGAACCGCCTAAGGGATAGCTTCACCTGGAAGCTTGAAGAAGAGACCCTTCGGTTCTAAGATTCCCAATCAAGAAATCAAGGGAAATTCAGAGAATTGAACTCCCTAAGATCACGAGATCGTGATTGATCGCTCTGGATTCATCGGAAGATAGCCAGAAATTGATTTTAAAAGAGAGATGAAAATCTCTGAACAAAAGGGAAAGATCCCTACCGGCGATAGGTCGTTCGATGACCGGAGGAGGAGAATGACCCTCCGTCATAGAGGTTGCTATCTCTTTTCCTGCCTGTCTTTTGGGAGCCATCGGAGAACTGAAGAAGAAGTTCTTGAAATTCCAAACGAAGGAGGAAGAAGAAGAAAAGAGTCAGAGTGCTCTGAAAATTTAAAGAGAAGTGGTGCCTTCTCTTTCAGCCCGATCAGGCTTTTATAGGCTGATGATTGCCTAAATGTTGCCTCCTCGAAAGGAGCGCATGCAGTCGTTTAAAATTAATTTGAAACGGTGCCTAAAGCGCCTTCCTAAGAAGCGTTACTTCAGCCCCACTAAGGGCTAACTCCGCCGTGAGTCCAGTGTTGACTTAGCGCGACGCTTGAATAACTTCGCTGAGAAACATGCCTTAGCTCCACTAAAAGCACATCTCTATCTTCGCGGAAATTCCGTGCTTGCTTCGTCAGAAACTGGCTCCTCACTTATTTGGAAACCTATTTTCAGCTTCGCTGGAAACTTAGCTCGGCTGAGAGTTCTCATTTCCTCCTAGGGAAAAGACTTGCCTAAGTTGGTCCACCTCAGGTGTTCTCGAATCAAAAAAGAGGGAAACAAAGCAGATAAACAACACAAAATAAACTTTTATTGATTCAAAAGGGAAGATATATTGGCGCTACATCAAGGTGGTTCATACAACCGAATCATTGCTCCAAAGGCATACAAGTGGCCCTATCTACTTCCAAACCAAACTAACTGGACACGAAAGGCGTTCCTCCTGCACAAGGCCGTAATCCTTCTCATAATGGCAGATTTTGCCATCAAGAAGCTGGATCTTCTTTAATGAAAATTGACAAAGGACCGGTTGCCACCAGAAAGCTGGATCTTCTTTGATCAAAATTGGCAAAAGAAGGATCCAAGACCTTATAGGTGACGTCCGCTTTCCCGAAGTGGATCATCTCGGATAAGCGACTACCAGCCCCTTGTCGAAGTGGATCATCTCGGATAAGCTGCCAACCTCTTCTTGGAACACGCATCAGCTGCCCCAGTTGGTTCCGTCTACTTAGGATTAAAGTTTCAACTGAAAAATCAAGAGACAAGTTTCTGGTCTCTTTCATTAAGATGAAAGACTGGTAACCACAATTCACTGCAACGCAAGATGGAAAACAGGTTAGCAGTAAAGCAAAGAAAAAATGCAAGAATGGTACGCTAAGTCAATTCTTTAGGCGTATCAATTTATATCCGATCCAGTTGCGCTCTAAGGATGGATTTCAGTTAAGCAGAGGATAGACTCGCTTGCACAGTGATGATGGGCTAGCTCAGCGTAAGCCAAGTCTTAGCTCCGCCTAGGACAGTTATACTGAAGGAGCGTCAAAAAGAGCTAAGTCCAAGCCTCGCCTATATAGCTAAGCCAGACTGATCCAGAGGGACACAGTCTTGACTCCACCTATATGGTAAGACTGGCTCAACCTTGAAGAGACTAAGTTCCAATGCTTGCCTATGTGGTGAACTTAACAGGCAGATTCAACAGATCCAAATCAGTCAGATACAAAATGAAGAACAAGAGAAATCAATCCCTGAGGTAGCTGATAAAGCTAAATTAAGGGAGATAAACTCCCTAAAGTAATTAGTTCATTGGTAAAGTCTCTGGATGACTGAGACTCACCAGTTCTTGGCCGGTTAATGACTAGAGTGGGCACCCCCACTATTTTAGAGATTTGAATATACTTTTCTGAACAAACAGGAGATGTCATGAACAGACTGCTTCTCTGCAGAGGACTTTAAGTGTCCTATTTATAGGCCTCATGGCCTGATCGCACCGCCGCTGCTTCAAGCTTAGAAGCGCGAGTGAATTTAAGGCATTTATTGAGCCTTGAGAAAGGGAATAGTCTCCCTCAGAAATGCATGAGGAAGCAATGATCTTCCTCGTTAATGCAAGAGAGGTTATTCTAACCTCGAAAAAGGAGCAATCCTTCTCATAACTAGCCGAAAGCAGTTAGCCTCGAGAAAGGAACGACGTTCCAAGACTAATTTGAGGCGAATCTACTCCGGGAGGCTCGAACGCGGAGCTACTCAGACGCGAAGCTACCCAGAATTGCGAATCTACATGATTCCTCGGCGAACTTATTCCAATACGGAAGCAGGATTGAAAGTGAAGCTGAACTCAACCACCATGGCGACGTTCCTACTTCACATACCATCAATCAAAGCAATTCAAAGTATTTTGAAGCCTGAACCATTCCATTGCAGACTTTCGAAAACTTTGAAGGGGGTCTTGTTGACACTCTAAAAAAGACAAGATTCCTGACTGGCCGGAACAATGTCTAACTTGTTGACATTTACAAAAGACAAGCGACAGACATGCTGACGACCAGTTCTGTGCCCATCTCCGAGGGATAAATCAGCGACTTGGACTCTACTGATCCAGTGAAGCAGACAGTAAGCCCAGATTGTCTTTGAAGAGACCTAAGCACGTCTAAGATGCTAAGTTAGCCTAACACTTAGCATCACATGAGCCCAAAGGGATAGCCTCACCTGAGAGGCTAAGTTTGCCCAACTTCGCCTTGAAGTCATTCAAAGCTCTATCGGAGAGCTAACTTACAGCTTCGCCTGAAGCGCTCAGTAAACTCCGCAGAGAGTTAGCTTCGCTCGAAGCCATACACGCAACCGCGCAGAAGGATAGTAGCTTCGCCACAGATGCTTATCCAGCTCCGCTGAAGTGCTTTCTTCTGACTTCGCCAGATGCTCCTTCCAGCTCCGCTGCGAGCTCGACGCGGCAGCTCCACTGCTGGTCTTTTATGGTCACCTTTGACCAATTAAATCTTCAGATGAGATCAAATCTAATCAAGATCAAATCTGAGATCAAATTTAGCAGTTACTTGCCATAATCTCTTGACTCTCCTAAAACAAGTAAGAAGATCAGGGGAGATCTTTCAGTTATTTGGAAAGAATTAAAGCGGATCAGGAGATCAACGCTACCTGCTATTCCTAACTTCGCAGAAGCTGATTCTAGCCTCGCAGCAAGGCTACTTTTCAGATTTAAACAGATTGACTCAATCTGTTTTCAAATTTTCAAAGGATAATTATAGCCCTGCTCTCCCTATAAATAGCCCACCAGAGGCACAAGAAGAAACACGCACACATGCACAAGGCACAGACGCACAGAGAGACTGCTAAACAGAGATCTATTCTCTTGCTTTTAAGAATTCAGAGAACTGCTTTTCTAATCAGGGTGCTAATACCCTAAGATCTTCTCCCTCTCAAGGAATCTCCAAAACCAGACGAGAAGGAATTCCCAAGTGGAGGCAGTTTAAGAAGTAACAAGAGGGCTCTACCAACCTTTTGTTCTCCGATTCCCTGAACCAGGTGAGAAGGGAATCCCATCGATCGATTCGTCAAAGGGATAAAGTGGTCGCGCGCTGACCAGACTCCTATCGGCACACTTCTCCAGAATCTCAGAGGAGATATACTTGTAATCTTTTTAAAATATTTGTAATTTAGCTCCTCGACCCTTTTTTTTGTAAGTTTTCCTCTTTGCAAAATCAACGGAAAACAGAGATTCGACAAATGCTCCGACGGTGGCTGGAGGTGAAGACAAGCAATCCAGCCTCTCTATGAGAGTAGACACTATTGAAGAGAGACTTGGCGCTCTTGAGTCAACTGTGGGCACTTTGGTCCAAAAAATCAAGAGGTTATCTCTCAAATTCGATGATCGGGGCCTTGCCCATGGTGCGTATCGAAGCTAGCGTGAACATTCGTTGAACAATCTTCCTCCGCTACCATCAGGTAATCCTCATCCACAATCTCCACCCTAGCAATTTCCTTTCCAACAACCACCCCCGTGTCAACCGCCATGCCAACCATCACCACGAAGGCGTCATCCACTACATCTCCATTATGAGGATCTTACCGGTGAGGAAGAGCTCATCAACACCTTTCATCTCGATGATGACCTCGAAGATGAAGCGTATGACGGAAGGGCGGACTACGGGCAAGGACCGAGGCGGATGGTAAATCCTTTTCCTAGCCAGATAGAAGAAGAGGGGACTCCAGTTCAAATGAGTATCAAATGAAGACCGAGATTCCTTCTTTCAGTAAGAATCTTGACATGAAGTCCTTCCTAGACTGGGTCTATGAAGTTAAAAAGTTCTTTGATATGGCTTACATCACCGAGGAAAAGTATGTCAAGTTTGTGGCGTACAAGCTCAAAAGAGGAGCAACCGCATGGTGAGATCAATTATAAATCTCACGAAGGCGCCAAGGAAAACCACCTGTGATGACATGGCGGCGCATAAAGAAAATTACCAAAAGATTCTTTAGAAGTAATTTGAGTAGCGCAGACAAGGCACAAGAACTGTAGCAGCATGCGACTCATCCCCGACAGAGAAACAACATGCCTTAAAGTACATCGACGGGCTGAAGTACTCCATCCAGGAACGTGTGATCATCCAAGATGTATTCTCTGTCGATGAGGCCCAGAATAAAGTCATGAAAATTGAGAGGTTACAGAGTATAGCCTTACCTTTCAAAGGCACGGCAGAAAGGACATTATGCAACACAAGAACCCAGCAAGGTTCTAAATCAAGCGAGCGACCACCAGCCCACAAGATAATTGACGCCCCTCCAGTAAACCCGGCAACGACAACCGCCCCCACTACAAAGGGCAAGGAGAACCCATATGCCAAACTCGAAGTTGATAAGTGTTACAGATGTGGCGAACTTGGACACAGGTCCAACGAGTGCCCAAAGAGGAGACCATTAACATGGCTGACTAAGAATACGAGGTGCTATGAAGACTGAGCAGGAAGACTCTAACTTTGTCGAAAAAGAAGAGAAGCAGCCACCTGCATGCGAAGTTAAATAGCCAGCTGGCTTGGGGTTGTTGCACCAATCCCCTTATTTGCTCCATCAAGTGAGGGATTTTCCTTGATCTTCTCAAACTAATTAAGGAGTAAAAAGATCACGACAATTAACTGTCTAAAGTGATATTATCACATTAATCTCGTGTTGAGATTTTTTAAATGGTCAAAAATGACTATGAAAGCCCGCAGTGGAGCTAAGCTTCATGCGATGCTGAGAAATGAGCCCATAGAGGAGCTAAAAAGAAGCTTGCAGCAAGGCTAATAATATAGCTCTTTGATAAAGCTTGAGTTAGCTTCAAAGCGAAGCTAAGAAATGAGCTCAGAACAGAGCTACTCTGAGCTTGTTGCGAAGCTAGAGCTGAGCTTGCAACGAAGCTAAATGTTAGCCTTTTGGGCTTCTTGGAAGGCAATGCTTGGTTCACTGTCTATTTCATTGGATCAGTGGAGTCCAAATTATTGGTTTGTCTATCAGGGATGAACCGGTTTTCAACCTGTCATTGACTTGTCTTTTAGAAGTGTCGACAAGTTTAGACATCGTTTAGACCAGTTGCAGAGCTGATTTGGAGTTTGTCTTTTCAGAGTGTCAAAAGATGGTCCAAAAAGATCCAATCGAGTTGGAGAAGATGAATGCTTGAAGCAGAAGAAGTAAACCAAGCAGGTATAAATTAGTCAATTTATAAAGTTTATAAGTCGACTAATACACAAGACTAGTTGACTAGTAATCGACTAGGGCAGATACAAAAGAAGAAACAGAGATTATGCATTATATAATAGTCGACTATATAGTTTATAAGTCCACTAATGGTAGGCATTAGTTGACTAATCATCAGAATAAGCCGACTAATCGAGGCATTTTCTGAAGCAGAATCAGTTTCCTTTCATGCTCTGATTTTCTTCTTTGGTGGAGTACGAATAGGATTTAGTTTCTATTCAATGAAGGTTTGTTACTAAAGATTAAAAAGTGTAGAATTCTTTTACATCAAGGAGATCAACTCCTAATAGGATTGATCAAGATTCTTCAAGTATCTAATGGTCAAGATCATCTCATAGGCTAAATAGGAGTTGTATTATAAAATCATATAAATAAAGATTGTAACCCTATATTGTAAATTAATATTAAGTAAAGAAGATAAGAAGAAGCCAAAAAAGAGAAGAGTAAGATGAAGGTTCATAAAGAGAAAATATACTCTTATAATTTAGGTTAATATTCAAGTAGAAGGTGAATACTCTTAGGGATCAAGAGGAAGATTATATATCTTTGTATCAAGTTTATTAATAAATCTCTCAAGTTTTCTCTCCGTAGATGTAGGCCAAGTTTGAGCCGAACCGTGTTAAATTCTCGTGTTATTTCTTATTACTCTTTTGTCTAGGTATTTCTAGTTTGTTTTACAATAATTTTCCTTTTGCAAGTATCATCATATTGTTAAGTCCCGCAAACGTCGATATCGGAAATAACAATTGGTGCCATAGTACTGATTTATTATAACAGAAGGTTCTTCTAAGTCTGTTCTATAAAATCACCTAGAGGGGGGGGGGGGGTGAATAGGTGATGGCTAATCTTATGGTCACTTAATGACAAATAATGCGAAATTAAAAACTATTATGATGTAAACTAAAATTCTTAAACTAAACACCACGTATAACACAAGAGTGTTGTCGAATTCCCCGTGAAGGGCTCTGGACTAACTCCTCAAGATTCCTCTAAATAAGAGTTGAGGTGCCGCGTTGGCTCTCTTGGTTAAATACAAGTGTTAGCAAACAATCCCCAAGCATATAACAATTAGGCACACAATATATCAAGCATATAAATGTAAAGACAATATGAGCATGCAAGATATAAAGACAAAGAGATAGAGAGTGAGCAATCGCAAACACGAGGGATTTATTTTAAGGTTCGAGCACACTTGCTCTACATCCCCGCCTTCAACACTATGAAGGATTTCCACTAGAATCGATCCCACCGGATCACTCGGTGTCGCAACACCTACAAGCCGAGTTCACACTTGAACTCCTTGGACTCTCTAGCCCTTACACACCGCAAGCCCACAAGCTCGCCGAGGCCGCACCTCAAACAACAAGTTCGCACCCGAACTCGAAACACCGCGAACACACTTGTCCGCCTCCTCAAAGAACAAGAAGAAGTCCTTGGTGATCACAACACTTTGATCACCTAAAAACAATCTCACAATAATACTCCTATAGGATGAATATGTCAATGGGTTGCTCAAGTGTTTGTGAGAAAACAAGGATGGAAGTGGAGAAAAACTCAAGAAAATCACTTTTAAAAACACTCTTGGTAAACTTCCCTTTTGATTGGAAATATTTGGCTCTAAAACTTGTGGATATAACCACTGAAATGAATGGGAAAAACTAGCCCAAAACTCTTCTTGAAATCTTGTAGAAAACAGCCCCCAAATGCCCCAATTTATAGAGCTAGAAAAACTAGCCGTTGGGAGCCAGATGGCCTGACGGTCGACCGCCCGGTCGACCGCCAACGGTCAGATTTCTGACCGTTGGGGCAGCGGTCGATCGGCCCGGTCGACCGAGGCCTGGATACAGAGAGCAGTCTCTCTGTCCGGTCGACCGTCCCGGTCGACCGGGGCTTTCCAGAGAGCAGAGCTCTCTGGATGGTCGACCGTCCCGGTCGACCGGCCCTCTAGCCAGACACTGGCGTGCACGCTGTGCACGTCGGTCGACCGAGTCGGTCGACCAACTTCAAGCTGCGGTCGACCGCCCGTCGACCGGCTGAAGCCAGAACAGGAAACTAAGGGATTAAAAACTTGGTCATTTTGGTTAAAATAAAATCCCATAAATTCACGAAAAATCTACAAAAATAGGTTCAATATTATACTATGATAAACAAACATGCTTGCACAAAATCAAGACATGTTACAAATAATTTGGACTATTTTTGTAACTTAAAAATACCAAAAACTGTATTTTTCAAAACTTGATATTTTCAAAACATATTTTTCTAAACTTCTCCAAATACAAAAATAAGATATTTAAACTCATTTGAAGCATAAAGTGTATGGATATGATTCACTACACATACATGATGAAATATCTATGTTTTGGACATTAAGCACTAAATATGATTTTGGTTAAATACATATATATAATGAAGTCCAAAAATCAAACCGGTATTTTTCTAAAATGAAAACTCTTTTGTGAAAACACATATAAATATCAAGAGTGTGTGTGTATAGATATACTTGAGCAATCCACCAACTATTCTATCCTTTACATGTTATCTAAAAAACAAATCTTATAAAAACAAATCTAGACACAAGTCTTCATGAAGTCTTCACTTAAAGTCTTCTCATCTTCTTGACTTGGTCCAAACACGATCCAATAGCTCTTTGGATCAAACCGTGCTAGCTCCAAAACTTGACTTTAAATCCTTTATTGAAGCTACACACCTACTAAGATCTTGATCACAAATCTGAAACTAAATAAATACAAGATCATTAGTACTATAACTACATGAGTTGATCATCATCAAAACTAAAGTGATGGGCCTTTGGGCCAACAATCTCCCCCTTTTTGATGATGACAAAACTCATGAAGTTATATATGCATGGGTTAAAGTAAAGCTTCAAGGAAGCTCCCCCTTAACTCATGCATACAAAAATAAGCAATAAGATATGACAATGAAGCACATGCATAAACAAACATGTATGCAAATATAAGGAGATAAACATGCCAATCAAGCATAAAACACATCAAATTCTTTTTCTCCTATTTGCAAAACAAATATATATGCATAAACATAAATACTTCTCCTCCTTTATGAATGAAGTAAGGAAAACATGCATATATACTAAAATACTTCTCCCCTTTTTGTTAATCATCAACAAAGGGGTTAAAGTAAAACAAAACCAAAACAAATTCTTCTCCCCCTTTTTGTCCGAAACAAAGAATCAATAAAGGGGTAAACTCAAATCAATAATAAAAGATATATGCGATATACATTCATGAAGAGGAAGATGCTAAGTTAACTTCCCTACATACATGCATTACATGAAGAAGGGATGACAAGCCCTAATTCACATAACACATAATATGCAATACATAAGAGGAGATGTGAAGCCTCCCCTACACACGTGTACCGCATAAAGAAGAGTTGTCAAGCTCCTCAATACAAGATACACTCAACATGAATTTATATGTAGAAGAGATGTTAAGCCCTCCTTGCATATAGGCAATATAAATCAAAACATTTTTAATTTCCTTATTAAAACAAAATTTTGAATAAATCAAATTTTAAGATGTCATATAAACAAAATTGTTAAGATACCAATTGTAGTCAAATTTTAAGATACCAATTGTAAATAAACATTACAATTTTTGAATTTTCTTAAATAAGTAAAACATCTTGATACCAATTGAAATTTATAATAAATTTGAAACATATTGATACCAATTGAAAAACCATGCATAAGCTTATTTTTGAGATACCAATTGAAAATAAAGTTCTAAATTAAGCTTAGCATAAACTTTGTGCTTTAAATATATAAACCAATTGTAAAGCAAGCACACGAAAAACATATATATATGTATGAGAAATGATAATATCAATAGAAATTGATATAAGTTGAAATTATGAATCATACATATATAGGAAACAAAATATGAGTATATACAAAAATATCAATTTAGATACCAATTGAAAAATCCAATGATACCAATTGAAAATAACAATGTAAATCAAGTATATAACTCATAACCTACCACTCTTTATATGCTCAAGATAAAAGATATTCAATAGGGTTTGCAAGGCATACACGCCCATCCATCCTCCCATGAGGGGATAGGTAGGGTTTTCGAAAATAATTTTGAAAATAGTTTTGCAATGAAAATCACTACCAAATGAAGAATAATAACTAGTTAAAATAATTTTTAAAAAACTAGTTAAAGATCCTTCAAAACAAGAAATCAAATCATAAGTATATCATGAAATATACTAAATACATAAAATTCGACACTCAAAGTCCATGAAGCTCAAAAATAATCATGAGACAAAGTCATGAATAAACAAATAAAAGGTGAGTGCATAAGAATCATGTAATTAGCATTTTTCATGAAGATAATCAATAAAGCTCAAAATACAAGTCATTTTATCAAAAAAATGAAAATTCATTTTTCATTAATAAACCAAACTTCTAGGTATATGTATGATTTATCCAAAACTAACAATATGCATATATATCCCAAACATAAAAGGAGTCCATAATATAAATTGCATGAAAGCAAATGACTCATGAGTATACATGTATATTTATTAGATTTGAATATAAAATACATATACATGAAGTAAAATATGAAAATAGGTAAAACAAGTGTAAATGAGAGAATCATCAAAACTAGGCTATACATGTGCATATAGTGAGTACAAATGAACAATGAAGTGCAAACATATATGAATCAATTTGTTGCTCACTACTTGTACACGTATATACACAAGTTTTGATAAAAACTACATTTATACAAGTATTTACCACATGAAGCACAAAACATGAACATGCTAAAGAAATTATCAATGAAAAGCATGTAAATAAATTAGGAGTTTAGAGATAGTTACCAAACCATAAGAACTATGCTCTAATTCTCCAAAACATGATGGTTGTCCCACCAAACCTCCTTGATAGCGATGCATCAATTATGTGTCCATCAAGTCCATGTGTATCCACCATCAAGGCACCAAATCTCTCAAGTCGTGTGAGAGCCCTCACCTACATCAAATACAGAAGGTGGGGATTTTGGTACCCTTTTTCTTTTGGGTCCTTAGGAGTTAGCTTTGTAAGGGACCCAAACATTTTTATTAGCAAAATTAATATGATGTAACTTGTTAAAATAAAACTTTGCTAAATGGCCTTTGCGGCCACAATGTGTACACTTGTACACCTTAGAATCATATGAGTGTGGGTGTAGTCATGACGTGCTATATGTGCATATGCATGATGATGTACATGAATATGTGGAGTTTGTTTCTTTGAAGACAAAGACTCCAACCTCTTGTGATTAAATGCATACGAGCTCAAGGTTGAGCTCAAATAATTTATTTTATTTTTTAAAACATTTATCTCATTTTGATTAATGGTGGCATGTAAAGCATAGTGAGATAAAGAATCATTTTTCTTATTCTTTTTAGAAACATTTTCTTTTTCTTTTTCAATAATTTTTCTTTTTAAAGAAGTGTTTTCTTTAAAAGCAACTTCTTTTTGTTTTTCACCAAAATAATTTTATTTTTCAAATTTGTGTTTCCTTCACATAAATCATTCAATTTGGACATTATGGAAACATTCTCATTTTTCAAAATTTCATTTTTTTTCAATGCATGCAACCTTATTTTTGAAAGAATCATTTTCTTTTAACATGCAATCAAATTTCTTTTTCAAATTTTTATTATCTTTCTTAATCATGTCATATTTTTCAAGTATTTGTTGACAAAATGAAGTAAGCTCATCATATGACATGTCAATCTCTTCTACCTCGGATTCGGTAGTTACCTCAAGGGGTTATCCCCTTGGACCATGTAGCACACGTTGGAGGTGTCACTTCCAACATCCGAGTCGCTCCCCGCATAGTATTGATCTTTTTCGCCAAGGGAGGTGATGATGTTCCATGCTACAAAAGACGAATCAATGTTAGATATCCTAGATAAAAATTCATCATTTAGGGCACTCTTCAAAGCATGTAGGGCTTTTGCATTAGCCTCAATATTCTTGCTATCATTAACATATGAATCTTTAATTGTAGTAATATAAACATGAATTCCTAAGGCCTTGAGGTACAAGGACATCTTACCCTTCCAAATTTGGATGTTAAGAATGTCAAAGGTGGGTGGTGACATGAAGTCCATGGTGTGTGTACAAATTTTGTGATTAGCCTAAAAATGAGGATCTTTAACTCTAGGTTGTAAGACCCAAATCAAGAGCACTTGGCTCTGATACCAATTGTAAAATCACCTAGAGGGGGTGAATAGGTGATGGCTAATCTTATGGTCACTTAATGACAAATAATGCGGAATTAAAAACTATTATGATGCAAACTAAAATTTTTAAACTAAACACCACGTATAACACAAGAGTGTAGCCGATTTTCCCGTGAAGGGCTCTGGACTAACTCCTTAAGATTCCTCTAAATAAGAGTTGAGGTGCCGCGTTGGCTCTCTTGGTTAAATACAAGTGTTAGCAAACAATCCCCAAGCATATAACAATTAGGCACACAATATATCAAGCATATAAATGTAAAGACAATATGAGCATGCAAGATATAAAGACAAAGAGATAGAGAGTGAGCAATCGCAAACACGAGGGATTTGTTTCGAGGTTCGAGCACACTTGCTCTACATCCCCGCCTTCAACACTATGAAGGATTTCCACTAGAAACGATCCCACCGGATCACTCGGTGCCGCAACACCTACAAGCCGAGTTCACACTTGAACTCCTTGGACTCTCTAGCCCGTACACACCGCAAGCCCATAAGCTCGCCGAGGCCGCACCTCAAACAACAAGTTCGCACCCGAACTTGAAACACCGCGAACACACTTGTCCGCCTCCTCAAAGAACAAAGAAGAAGTTTTTGGTGATCACAACACTTTGATCACCTAAAAACAATCTCACAATAACACTCCTATAGGATGAATATGTCAATGGGTTGCTCAAGTGTTTGTGAGAAAAACAAGGATGGAAGTGATGGAGGAAAACTCAAGAAAATCACTTTTAAAAACACTCTTGGTAAACTCTCCTTTTGATTGAAAATATTTGGCTCTAAAACTTGTGGATATAACCACTGAAATGAATGGGAAAAACTAGCCCAAAACTCTTCTTGAAATCTTGTAGAAAACAGCCCCCAAATGCCCCAATTTATAGAGCTAGAAAACTAGCCGTTGGGAGCCAGATGGCCTGACGGTCGACCGCCAACGGTCAAATTTCTGACCGTTGGGGCAGCGGTCGACCGGCCCGGTCGACCGAGGCCTGGATACAGAGAGCAGTCTCTCTGTTCGGTCGACCGTCCCGGTCGACCGGGGCTTTCCAGAGAGCAGAGCTCTCTGGACGGTCGACCGTCCCTCCAGCCAGACACTGGCGTGCACGCTGTACACGTCGGTCGACCGAGTTGGTCGACCGACTTCAAGCTGCGGTCGACCGGCCCGGTCGACCAGCTGAAGCCAGAACAAGAAACTAAGGGATTAAAAACTTGGTCATTTTGGCTAAAATAAAATCCCATAAATTCACGAAAAATCTATAAAAATAAGTTCAATATTATACTATGATAAACAATCATGCTTGCACAAAATCAAGGCATGTTACAAATAATTTGGACTATTTTTGTAACTTGAAAATATCGGCTCAAACCAAAAACTGTATTTTCCAAAACTTGATATTTCCAAAACATATTTTTCTAAACTTCTCCAAATACAAAAATAAGATATTTAAACTCATTTGAAGCATAGAGTGTATGGATATGATCCACTACACATACATGATGAAATATCTATGTTTTTGACATTAAGCACTAAATATGGTTTTGGTTAAATACATATATATAATGAAGTCCAAAAATCAAACCGATATTAATCCAAAATGAAAACTCTTTTGTGAAAACACATATAAATATCAAGAGTGTGTGTGTATAGATATACTTGAGCAATCCACCAACTATTCTATCCTTTACATGTTATCTAAAAAACAAATCTTATAAAAACAAACCTAGACACAAGTCTTCATGAAGTCTTCACTTGAAGTCTTCTCATCTTCTTGACTTGGTCCAAACACGATCCAATAGCTCTTTGGATCAAACCGTGCTAGCTCCAAAACTTGACTTTAAATCCTTTATTGAAGCTACACACCTACTAAGATCTTGATCACAAATCTGAAACTAAATAAACACAAGATCATTAGTACTATAACTACATGAGTTGATCATCATTAAAACTAGAGTGATGGGCCTTTGGGCCAACATGTTCCAGCACACTGACCCTAGTGAACCCTTATTTCACACCATCAGACCTATTCTTTCAGATTCTTCTGTTAGTTTTTCAAAAGTCTCTCTCTTTCTTTTTTGTATCTTTTATCTATTCCTATCTCTCTGCAGACTAGTGGATATTGAAATTCCCTGCAAAGATCTTTGACAAGCTGATGATTAGGTGCTATACTTTTATGCGTTCTTTTTGATTGTTTGCTTTCAAACCTTTTTTATGGTATTTGTCTTTTTGGGCCTGTTTTGATTTTCTGCTACTTATTTTCCTTTTGCTTTCTAATTAGTTTCATTGAATTCTATTCCTCCCATATTCATGCTTTCTTCTTGATGATTCCCGCGCGGGGGGGGGGGTGGGGGGGGGGGGGGGTGGTTGATATATGAAGTTGATGTGTGCTTGACTCATTGTATGCATAAAGGCTTTTGTTTTGTTTTGTTTGTTTTTTTTTTTTTTGACAAGGGGAGCATTTTATTTATTTCTTGCAAGAACATGCTTTATATATAATTCTTTATTCATATTGATTTAATTCCATCTCTTCATAAATTGAAAAGTTGACATCATCAAAAAATGGATGTGAATCCCATCATTTAGATGATGATTAAAACTAATTAATTTATTACTAATCATGCGGTTTAGTGATTGTGTCTGACAAGATAGGATAAGACACTCGAGCTGGAGGATGAATGAAAAGAGCACAATTGCAAAATCAATATGGAGGTGGTTGGAACAAGACTCTAAAATCTTAATCAAGCTACATCAAGAATCAAGATCAAAAGAAGCAAATTCAAGATTCCATGATCTAAAGCAAGCGATATCAATTTCAAATCAAGTTACATCAAGATTCAAGATCAAAAAGAGCAAAAGTCAAGAGTAAAACTTTATATTTTCTAGATTTTTAATGTAAGTGTTTTGATGATGGAAATTATATTTTGGCATATAGGATTATTTAGTCTAAATCTTTCAAATTACCTTTAGAATGATCCTAGAGCTTATCTACAATCATTTCCCATTTTCTTTATTTTTCTCAAATTTTCTCTTGATCTTTCCATGCTGAAAACCACTTTTCCACAGCCTTGCTTCCATGCTCATCAGAACTTATACTCACTTTAATATCTAAATGGTTGCTAAAAAAGTATTTGTTTTCTAATAAATTTTCTATTGCTAGTTTTGTTGACAATGTGAAAGAATAGTACCTTTCAAATTTCTAAATCATTTTCCTTTGGCCTTTAGCTTTTCACACTCATATGGGCTTGTACCTTTCATGTGCTCACTTATTTAGTTTGATTAGGATAACTAACTGTTTAGTACTTTGGATAAAGACACATGCTTGTTGGGAATATTTATTTTAAAGACCAAGTCACTTTCCTTTTTTCTTGTCTCTTTCTTCACCTGAGCTGCAATTTATATAGTATTGACTCTCTCTTAATTTCTTTGAGACTGCATTTATTGCCCAAGCCTCTCCTTGTTGCAAGAAATTCACTGTAGCTGACGATTTGGAGAGCAGAATTTTCTGCTCATTATCTCTAACAGATAAATCCTACATTAATTGCTATCTCTAATGCATACAAAAAATATATAACAGAGAACAACAACTTGACATTTTTAAAAAATATATCAGTTCAGATTTCGATATTATTCAAGAGAGAGAATATATATCATTCAATTCTCTGAGCTTACCATTTTCAAATTCATTAAAGAGAAGAACCCAAACATTCAATTCTGATTCCTCTTGCATTTAGTTTTCAAATCCTCTATCATTCCAAGCAAGAGTTTTTCTTAGAAATCTTTGAGCTTTCATTTATTATTTTCAAGATTCCAATCTTAAATTTATTTAGTGATCCAACGATTGTGCCAAGAGCTTCAAAGTGTAATGTTTATATTTGAGTGATTGTGTGAAATTAGTGTTCTCAATCTTATCTTAAAGAGAACAAAAAAAATTCTTTTCTTGTGGTGAAATCCTCTTCAATGGAAGAGTGTTCCTCTTCGGTTGGAAGAGTAAAGAAGTCCAATTTCTAAGGCATAAAAAGTTGCATTTGTACTAAAAAGCTTCAGGTGAAAGCAAGCTCAATGGATTGCTAAATCATTGGGAAGAGGTCCTAAGGTGGTGGACGTAGGAGGTTGCCCGAATCATTGTGGCGCCCTGCTCACGCTGATACGGGGACGCCACTGCGACGTATATATGCAGGTCAGTGATACCCTCACGTATATACGCTAAGCATCAATACAGGGAAGCATCAGAGTGTAGAAGCACAATGATAATATACATTCCAATAGAAAAGTACAAGTGCATAGTCATCATAGAGAGTGATATAATATTATAGGAATATTACATCACCAGAAGATACAAAAGTACAAAACATGAAGGGATATACATAATAAAAGCTGAGAGATGCTCACGAGCAGCAAGAGGAACCTCGAGAGCCAATCAGAGAAGAGCTGGAAGGAAAAGTTACGGCGGCGTCCAAGCTTCTGCTACACCCTGTTCGCCACGGAAGGATCTGCTGCGTATTTTAATCAGCTACAGCAAAGTCACTAAGGTCCAGTCTTTAAGATCTGAACATGAGAATTCTGGGTTATCAGATGTAACCCTACGAGTACATAAAATAAAGCCAAATAGCGTGCATAATAGGTACATGTGTACAGGAAATGTGTATCGTGAATATAAGCACATATGAACATGAAATAAGACAGTAAGTAAAGTAACTACAGAAAAATCAGTTATATAAACCCATATTACCGATCCGTGAGATTAGTACATCGAAGGAATAATCCAAACAAGGAAACCCTTATATGTATACCCTATACCTCACGTCACTGTACTCTGAGTTTATATAATCTGACTTTACCTTCACAATAATATAATAATGAAACAGTATGGACGCAACCAAGTAATCCAACAAGATAGCACATGTCTAAGTGGTGAGCAGTATAAACCAAGAGTATAACTAGTCAGTTATTAGGATCATGTTATTATTAAGTTATTAAGACTTATCTGATTTGTATACGTCGGTATGTGTCTCATCCCACATACCTCAGCATACAGATCAGAGAGTAAGTTATTAAAAACTGATGGAGATCGACGAATCAAATTTAGAATGGGTCCCGTACATGTCCAGGACAACGGTCAAGGAGTATCTGGTGCTGAGCCGGAACGTACCGCTAGGTACCGGGACTTATTGTACGGCCGAACAGGAATAGGATCTCATCGCTCCCACAGGAATAGGCCAAGGGGCTTATGGCACAACTGGCAGGCAGGGGAGTAGGAGTGCCAGTACACCCCACGGAAGTGCCTGGTGGCCTCCAAGTCGAATCCAAGTATATGACCGCGCGACACTATAAGATCATCATAAACATGGAGACTATATCAGTACTCATCAGTTTCCCCCATCCCGATGTAAGTTGTCTAAATATTAGAATTTGTCCAGTGATAATGTCCACAAGATGTTCATAATAATCCTATATTCATGGTTATTCTGTTGCGGGGATCAACAGGAGTATAGTATCAGGAGCCACCCTTTTTCAGTGGTTCAGGAATATAGGAGTACAGGAGTTCAGGAGTACCAAATGTCTGGTAACAATATAATAATCAAGTCCCCGTAAAAGTAATAATCATGCATATGCCATATAATACAGGTATCAGGGGTGATAGTGTCCGGTCAAGGGTCACGATGTCAAGTCAATGTACTTGTACCACATGAAAGCATATCAAGTAAGGGTTAGCATGTGTCATATACTGGGGTCAGGATCAGGTGAGAAGTATGACATATATCAAGTACCGGTATCTAATATCAAGTGTCGTGGATCAGGTATCAAATATAAAATATCAAGTGTTGGTGTCAGATATCAAGTGCCGTGGATCAGGTATCAAATATAATATATCAGGTGCCGGTGCCATAAATCATGCATCAAGTATTACATGTCAAGTGTCGGATAAATACCGAGTACAATACCATCTATAAGCTTGTATAGAAAGAAATCATGTACTAAATATTACATCAGCAAGTGTTAGGCATGTTACGGTAAAAATAAGATGTCAACATATCAATATCATGCTATAAATCAAGGGTAGTTATTTTTAAGTTTAATATAAACACTCACCTGAAACTGAAATGAAATACCGGGTTAATATCCTAGATATTCGCGAACTCGTGCGAGCAAGCCACTAGCCCATATTTATATATTAAAATATAAATATATATATATATATATTGTTGACTGAATTTTCCTGCACACAAAAATATAGTATTTTAGAATATGATGTGCAAGTCTCAGTTCTAATCCGCGGTAGCAGGGCTATGCGGGTCGTGATCCTCAAGGAGGGACTGCGATGGAAGCGTTTAGCAAGTTATCTCTAAAAATTATCTTTTTTTTTATTGTTAAATAGTGGTATTTACAATGGGTCGGAAGAAAAGAATTTAGGAAGATGTGGATCTATATTAAAGGAAGAAAAGAAAAGAAAACTAACCTTGATTGGAGAAAATATGTGAAAACCTAACACTTTCTACCTTATTTCGGAGGCGTTGAACGCATAAATCATGGGATCGATCTCAGTCCGCTGTTCGCATTAGATCATCAAGCCTTGGGCAAGTATGAATTGATACGCCTCGAGGAGGAGAACATCTCCATGGAATATCGTTGGCACCACCAAAATTTGTTATACTTGTGGTTCGGTAATCGCTTGCATGCTCATCAAAGATCAAAAGAAAGAAAGTAGAAAAGAAAAAGAGAACAAAAAGAAAAGTAAAGCAATGACATAAATAAAAATAAAAATTACCTTCATTACTTGAAACAATGGAGAAGAGAAGCATACATCAGTGTCACCCTCAACATAGCCATCTCCCTCTCTTGAAAATAAAAAGAAACCCTAATTACAAAACTAGAAGAAAGAAGAGAAACCCTAAAAATCCTAACTTTGGCCCTTTGCTGGACGCTGGACGCTCTGTACGTTGCACTGCAGGAGATATTTATAGGTGCAGAAGGCCGAGGAGTCCTGGATGAACTTGCCCACGAAATCTGGGATTCTAACTCATCCAGAATGCCGCGCTTTTGCCGCGGGTCCGCGGCACTTTAGTGGCTTCTGGCCACGCGCTTTGGCGTGTGGCCTCTCCTGGTCCGTCCATCTGGGCGCCTGCTTCTGGAAGTTCGATCCTGGCTCTAAATATTGGGATATGGATATAACTTGGAAATCAAGTTATCTAGACTTTGTATTCTCCCAATCTCTTTTAAACGAATTTCCTTCTCATCTTTGGCTTTTATGCACATCCTGCAAGAGTTTAGGATTGGGTAGAATTCTATCCTTCCCTCATCTTTGATAATTGCAACTTTAGCCCTTGTATAATTGCACTTTGACAATCTGATATTTGCACTTTGACTCTTGGGTTTCAAATATGGGCTTGGATCTGGGCTTTTGGGCTCTTTAAGCTTTATTTATTGTTAAAATAATAATTCGAGGCCTGCACACAACAAATTACAAAATATTAATAAATGTGCAGAATTAAATGAATAAATATGAAAATGTGATGGTAAATATGATGATAAAAATGCACTTTTCACTACCAATCACACCCCCACACTTATCTTTTTGCTCGTCCTCGAGTAAAAACAAAGAAAAAGAAAAAGAAATGAAAAGTTAATCTAACCTAACTCACTTTCGTAGGAATCACGGTTGCACTTAGCATGTGCAACAAGCCGTTAAACCTCTAGGTTACCCTAGAGGACGAGTGTTGTCTCGTGAGGGTTTTCAGCGGATTGCACCCACAAAATCCATAAAAAGGAAAATATTTGAATTATTATTGAAGAGACTAAGTAGTCTATAAGTTTTAGGATCCTCATTTTTATTCATTCTTTAAACTTAGTCTTAATAAAGTTAATTGTTTTCCATTTTAGGTAAGAATTAAAATTGAATTTCTAATATAGTCTTTTTCGTTACCAAAAATCATATGCATCCTTATGTTTTTACTAGGAATTCCTTAACTTGGACTCTCATGCCTCTTTATATATATATATTTTTTTTCTTTTTTTTAATATGTATAACGCATCTAATTTTCTTTCGTGTAAGCATCAAGGCTTCTTGAGGCCCTCATACCTAACTAATTGATTATTAGATGTGTTAATACATATATTATATTTCTTAGTCTTCTTAGGCTTTCTAATCCACCCATGTAACGAACTTAAAGTCGATGACTCCCAAACCGGTTGGCTTTAGGGCACCAGGTGAGAAAATACCCCGCGGACTCAAATTCGAGTGAACTAGCCCCAAAACTAAGGACTTTATTTTATTTACTCACCTTTAGGCATGAATACTTATGCTTCTTGAGGCACATGTATCAGCTTAATTGGTGATTTTTGATTTTTTTTCTTTTTTCTATTTTTTCTTTCTTTTTTTTTTATGAGGCACAAGGTCTTTGTCTTAGAATCCTAGATATGCATTTGGTATGCACATTTCATTAAGGTAAAAATCAAGACTAATTATTTATTCAATTTCTCCTCCTATACCTAAAATTTAAACAATTTATTTATTTTGACCAAGTTTTTAGAAATCCTAATCATGATTTTCCTAATCCTTAAAACTAACTTAGGTTTCTTTCAAAAAAATAGTCAAAATACTGTCCTTTTTATAACATATTTTTTTTAAATTTTTTTTTAATTTTTTTTTTATTATCAAATTTTGTTAGTGTCTACTTATGTTAGTATGTTAGTAAAGCCCACCCCCACACTTATCTCATGCATTGTCCTCAATGTATGAATGAATGCATATATGCATGAAACAGAACAAGGGAAGGCGGAAGTTACCTTAGGGTGGTGGTTCCGGAGGTGGTCTAATTGGTCCACGAAATGCTGCCCAAACAAGATAACGTGGTAGTTCACGGGACCTACCTTTATTGACCTCTTTTTTATTTACATATTTAAAATCCCCAGAATGAATAGGATCATGGAAGATCCTCTCGTGAAACTTACTCCCTTTACATGACCAGTCCTGGAAAATCATCACAGAGTCATGGTCTATACCTATGTCCAACAAAAGAATGTGACTTGGTAGAATGGTTGACTTGGACTCAAGAATGATAGGTTCAGGAACTAATACCGACTCAGGAAAGAAACTTAAATCAAGTAAGGGTTCAGGAGTCGAGCATGGTTCAAGAAGTGGGTCCAAGTCAAGAAATGAAAACTCAAGTCCACAATCATTTTCCCACAATGGAATGTGACTCAATATTGGTGATTCAAGTTCAGGAATGATAGGTGTGGGAATCAAAACTGACTCTAAAATATTACCTAAGTCGGGTAACAAAACAGGAGTCAATAATGATTCAGGAATTTGAACTTGATCATAGATTTGGGAATCTAGATCACATATCTCATTAGTTTCAATCTCATAAAAATTAGAACTTGCCAATTTGTCAAGGGGACTTTCAAAAGTATGAAATTGGTCAAGTTCACTATGATGATCTTCAAAATGGGTGATTCAATTTCATGATCTATGGGCACAGGAATAAATGTTGGCTCAGAAAGTTGGTCCAAATTGGGTAAGGATACTGGAGTCAACATAGATTCGAAGATGGAAACTGAATCGCAAAGTTGGGGATCGGATTCACATTCATAATCTAATTCAATCTCATTGAAATTAAAACTAGCCAATTTGTCAAGGATTGGGATTGAGCAAGTTCATATTGATGTGATGAATTTGAATTTTGATCAAGGTCTTCTAAACAGAATGATTCTTGGTTCCTATCAAGATGCTCAAGAATGTTTGAAAGTCTAGAAATTTGATCATTCATTGTATCTTGCAACCGATCCACTTTTTCTTCTAACCCATCGAATAGATCAATGGAGGACTGAAACCTTGGGGATGTGGGAAAAGACGTATATGAAGATAATGGTTGAACAGGTGGTTGACCATATGGCTCAGGGGTGTTGAATCCCCATTGACTCTGTGAAGAGTAGTGATGATTATTCCAATCTTGTTCATAGTATTGGGACTGGGGCATGTAATGATTCGGATAAGACCAATCTGGCACACTAGGTTGGTTAGAGTTATGATATGCCGGGTTAGTAATATCCGAAAAAGAGGTTGGTGTATAATATGGATCCTCATTAAAATTGAAAAAAATATTGTTATAGGCCATATCACACAAAGAAAACAAAAAAAAAAAACAAACAAAAAAGAAAAATTTCTAACCTAAGTTAGGGTAGACCTAGACCTAGACGACTCCTAACTGGTTAGACTGTCCACGGGAGGTCGGGTGCAGACTTTGACCACGAGTTAATCAGCCAGGTCAGGGCAAGAGTGGTGGGAGGTTTTCCGTCAAAACGTTCCTTAATTAAATAACCACCAATCTTCGGGCTTTCGGCCCTCAATCCCTTCCCTAGACACTGATTTGGCAAGAGTCAACTTCCAGCACTGTTCCCCCTTAGGATAATCTCCTATTGAGTCCGAGATGTCCCTAGGGCCAACGTCTACTCTTTTTTTTAGTTAGGCTTGGGTTAGTGAGTGCTTGGGATATGATTTTTGGGCTAAGGAAGGGTGATGAAATCCCCACCTTATCTTGTTAATGGGTTATACCCTTAAGATGAATTAGTGCAAGTGTACAAGATAAGTAGATAAGATTCACTCAAAGCAGAAAATCAACCAAGAGATGAGTCCTATTCTACATGCAATGCGTACGTACCTTGCTTCTCCAGCACTCTTCAACAGTAAATAAAAATAATTGAAAAGACACGTGCCTAATATGCAAACGTCTAATCAATTTTTATTTTTAACAACCAATAACTCACTGTTGAATTATTAGCAATTTACAGGTATATCACAGAACAAAATAAACAGAGCAGTAAACAGAATTTACAATTTGCAGCAACCTGCAAAAAAGATCAATCAGTAGTTCTCTACTGTTGCCGCGTTTCCGCGGCTCTGGCCGCGGATCCGCGGCAAAACAGTAGGTTCTGGTGCTCTGCCTTCGAGGGCAGAGACACAGAATAGCAATATGTCCACTGCTGCTGCTATGTTTCTGTTTCCTGTTCTCCAAACCTGCAAACAGAAAAGAATTAAAAGAATTAGTTAATAATTAATTTTTTTTTATCAGAGAAAAACTTACCGTCCCTCCCCGGCAACGGCGCCAATTTGTTGACTGAATTTTCCTGCACACAAAAATATAGTATTTTAGAATATGATGTGCAAGTCTCAGTTCTAATCCGCGGTAGCAGGGCTATGCGGGTCGTGATCCTCAAGGAGGGACTGCGATGGAAGCGTTTAGCAAGTTATCTCTAAAAATTATCTTTTTTTTTTATTGTTAAATAGTGGTATTTACAATGGGTCGGAAGAAAAGAATTTAGGAAGATGTGGATCTATATTAAAGGAAGAAAAGAAAAGAAAACTAACCTTGGTTGGAGAAAATATGTGAAAACCTAACACTTTCTACCTTATTTCGGAGGCGTTGAACGCATAAATCATGGGATCGATCTCAGTCCGCTGTTCGCATTAGATCATCAAGCCTTGGGCAAGTATGAATTGATACGCCTCGAGGAGGAGAACATCTCCATGGAATATCGTTGGCACCACCAAAATTTGTTATACTTGTGGTTCGGTAATCGCTTGCATGCTCATCAAAGATCAACAGAAAGAAAGTAGAAAAGAAAAAGAGAACAAAAAGAAAAGTAAAGTAATGACATAAATAAAAATAAAAATTACCTTCATTACTTGAAACAATGGAGAAGAGAAGCATACATCAGTGTCACCCTCAACATAGCCATCTCCCTCTCTTGAAAATAAAAAGAAACCCTAATTACAAAACTAGAAGAAAGAAGAGAAACCCTAAAAATCCTAACTTTGGCCCTTTGCTGGACGTTGGACGCTCTGTACGTTGCACTGCAGGAGATATTTATAGGTGCAGAAGGCCGAGGAGTCCTGGATGAACTTGCCCACGAAATTTGGGATTCTAACTCATCCAGAATGCCGCGCTTTTGCCGCGGGTCCGCGGCACTTTAGTGGCTTCTGGCCACGCGCTTTGGCGTGTGGCCTCTCCTGGTCCGTCCATCTGGGCGCCTGCTTCTGGAAGTTCGATCCTGGCTCTAAATATTGGGATATGGATATAACTTGGAAATCAAGTTATCTAGACTTTGTATTCTCCCAATCTCTTTTAAACGAATTTCCTTCTCATCTTTGGCTTTTATGCACATCCTGCAAGAGTTTAGGGTTGGGTAGAATTCTATCCTTCCCTCATCTTTGATAATTGCAACTTTAGCCCTTGTATAATTGCACTTTGACAATCTGATATTTGCACTTTGACTCTTGGGCTTCAAATATGGGCTTGGATCTGGGCTTTTGGGCTCTTTAAGCTTTATTTATTGTAAAATAATAATTCGAGGCCTGCACACAACAAATTACAAAATATTAATAAATGTGCAGAATTAAATGAATAAATATGAAAATGTGATGGTAAATATGATGATAAAAATGCACTTTTCACTACCAATCATATATATATATATATGGGGTTAATGTACCTCAGCCTGCGGGCTGAGAGAGTTTTCTCAGCCTGCGGGCGTGGCAACATCACCGCCCCACATCTGTTAAAAATTTGGCGGACAAAATCCTGTAAAATCCCGCCCAATTTAATGCCAGTCACCTCAACATTGTATTTTCCGAAAATACCCTCCATCACAACCTTTTACCTTATTGTAAAAAAAATAGTCTTCCAAAAAATTTACGGCTCTAAAACTTCAACCGGCGGTTCTGATCCAATTAGTTCTTTTCCTTCAAAAATTTCATCCGTTTTTGAAAAAAATTATTTGCAACTGATGGCGCCTAAGAAATCATCCGTCGAAAAAGGTACCACAAAATTGATATTTTCAAAAATTTTTAGGGTTTTGAGTATTTTCATAGTTTTAAATTTTTTCAAGATTTATTTCTGAAGTCGCATTTTTTTTTAAATTTTTTTTAAATATTGGAAACATGGTCGCAATTACGAAAAGAGATTTTCAAACTTTAGACGATAAAGGTCCTATTTTTTGAAAAGTTTTTATTATTTACTTCTATTTTTACTGTGTCGCAGTTCAGATCTGTGCGACTTTGGAAATTTTTTTTTTTTATCTTTCCTTGTAGACGAATGCGACGTTGGTCGCAGTATATGAAATTTACTTTTTTTTCTCACATACTGACGACATGGGGGTCGCAGTTGTTTAAATCAGAGTTGTAGTCTCAAGTCATCACCAAGGTCGCAGTTTATTTTAAATAATATGTTTTTATCAAACTTGTGTCGCAGTTGTTTCTGTTTGAACTGTAGTCTTATGCGACCTTGGTCGCACTGTTGACTAGGGTCGCAGTTGTTCTGATTGCACTGTAGTCTTATGCGACCTTGATCGTAGTGCGACCCTGGTCGCAGTACGTTCTAGGGTCGCAGTTGTTATTGATTGCACCGTAGTATTTTCTGACTTTTTCAATAATCATTGGTCTAAAGTGTTTAATTTTTCTTCCTACGTAGGTAAACAACAGATACAGGTTCGTCCTCTGAGATCAAGCATAAAACCAATGTGCCAGTTAATGAAGAAAATTAAGAAGTACATACCGGCAAATTTCGTAGAGGCGATGAAGAATACCCCATTTGGCCAAATCTTCATGGCGTTTTACAATGAAGAATTTGCGGCTGAAAAGGCTCTTAAATCAAACTTGGCCGTACTGCGTATTTTAGACCAGTATGACAGTAATACAAGGATCTTTACAATTGGGGGCAAAGAGATTGAGTTAACAGTGGAGGATGTTGCCCTTACTTTTGGTCTACCTGTCAATGGAGTAGATTTTGTGATGAATAAGACATGTACGCTGAAGGATAGAGGGGTTATAAAACATTTTTTCCCCAATATAAAGAAGATCACAAAAGTATCTATTGAAAATGCTTTGGATGATCTTCTTGTCAAGAGGAGGAGGAGGGATATATTAGATGTGACACAGGATGAACAATTTGAGCAGCAAATGTCTATGAAGGAAATTATAAGAGACATAAATAGACTTGCAGCTCAAGACTTTACCACATTAGTCATCCTATACATGTCGGCCACTCTTTTCTTCTCTGGCAGTAAATGCACGGTGCCGTGGTATATTGTGGAACAGATTGCCAATATGCAACTGATGAGGACAATATGCTGGGCAAAAGCTGTTTGGCAATTCCTGATTGAGTCAATGAACATCTTCAGGCAAGCCACGTACGAGCTGCAAGGATGCTCCGTGCAAATTATTGTAAGTAGAAATCTGAAATTTGGCCAACATTGTATGAAATTTACCCATAAATTGAGAAAATTTGTGGAAACTAATTTATTTTTTAATTTTTGGCAGTATTGGCTGTGTGAGAGGGCACCTATTTTTGAGCAGAGGTCTGGTTTGGAGGAAAAAACCCCACGCGCAGTAAGATGGGACCTCCAAAATATTGGCAGATCTCTACTTGAAGTTGATCTAAAAAAGATTGACAGCAATATTGTAAGTTAAACTTCTTTTTATGTGTAGTACAAATAAAATGCGACCATAGTCGCAGTATTGAGTACCAAGGTCGCAGTTCGTTTTCTGCCTGACAAATAATGTGCGACCATGGTCGCATTCTCTTGAAAATACCCTTTTCAACAGAAATGCGACCATGGTCGCAGTGTTGAGCTGCATGTCTTGGCAGATAAATTTATGCACGACAAACATACTGCGACCATGGTCGCAGTGTTGAGCTGCATGTCTTGGCAGATAAATTTATGCACGACAAACATACTGCGATCATGGTCGCAATCTTATCTAAAATATTTCATAAATAAACTGCGACCATGGTCGCAGTATCATTATTTCATTGTTTTATTTTTAGCTTACCTTTATTCTGTTTTTTTCAGATTTTGAGTCGAATGGCCAACATCTCTAATGATGAAAAAATTATGGTTGGCCTTCCAGTTGAAGGGGAAGAGGATGAGGAAGAAGAAGCAGCAGAAGATGAAGATGAAGATGAAGGTGAAGAAAAAGAAGAAGAAGAAGGTGAAAGTGAAGGAGAAGAAGGAGGCCATACATTGAATGAGGCTGACATCCCGGCGGAAAAGGAGCCAGATCAAGCTGAAACGAGTGAGCAAGAACCAATTTTTGAAGGTTATTTGCCACCTACACCGGATGATCAAGCAGCAGAAATAAAACGATTGAGGTCTGCAAATCAGCTCTTGAGAGATTATGTTTCTCAGTTTGAAAAAAAGATTGAAAATATGGAGACAGAGAAAAAAATCGAGGCTGAATTAAAATTAAAAAAAAGAAGAGAAAAAAAAGAGAAGAAAAACCAAAGAAGGCAACAGGAGAATAAAAGAAGGGAAGAGGAGGAGAATGAAAGGAGGAAGAGGGAAGAGGAAGAGAAAGAGAAGGAGAAGAAGAGGGAAGAAGAGAAGGAAAAGGAGAACAGGAGGAGAGAAGTGGAGGAGAAGGAGGAGAATAGAAGAAGGGAAGAGGAGGAGAATGAAAGGAGAATGAGGGAAGAAGAGGAGAAGAAGAAGAGGAGGGAAAAGGAGGAGAAGGAGAAGAGGAGGAGGGAAGAGGAGGGGCAGGAGAGGAGGAGGAGGGAGGAGGAAGAGAATGAGAAGAAGAGGAGGAGGGCGCAGATGGAGAACAAAAGAATGAAGGAGCAGATGGAGAAGCAGGCTGAAGAGGAGAAGAAGAAAAAACTGGAAGAGGATAAAATCATGGGTTCTGAGTCTGTTTTAATTATTGCTGGGGAAGATATTCCAAGTTTTTCTCTGGATCTAAGTCAAATGACTCAAGAAATCCAAAGAGATAGAGCTTCTGAAGAAGAAATTCAAGAACATACTCCGCCTCAGAAGCAACCCTCAAAAGAAGCTGTTTTGGAAACCTCTAAAGGAACAATAGAAAGGGGAGTCAAAGAACGAAAGCGCGCTGAAAGAGATCGTGATGACTCCGACTTTGTTTATCCAAAACAGAAGAAGAAAAAAAATGAAAATCCTCTTCCACAGCCTGCGGCTGCGAGTTCTACCGCTGGTTTCGGCGACAAAGAGATTTCCTCCACATCGAGAGAATTGACCGAAACCACATCATACAGAATTCTGCAGCCCCATCAACAAGATCTTATAAAAAAATTCTTCGACAAGTCCTACTCTGAGTAAGTTAATTCATATCCAAAAAATTTCTGTTATACCTTTATATAAGAACAATTAAATTACTAACTTTGTTTTAAATATCTTGCAGTTCTACTGCGTATCAGGATACCAATAATTCAATCATCATTTCAAGGAATGACATTGAGGACCTGATGTTCAGTAAAGACTTAGATTCAAATGTAATTCATTTCTACATGCAGCATCTTGAGAAAAGAGAAGGATTAAAAAGCATATTCTTCCGAAGCGAAGCTTGGGTAAAAATCTACTTTCTCCTTTACGGTTTAATGTAATATCAACTCTGGAACAGATTACTAATATTCTCTATGTAGGCATACATCATGTACTGCGACTAAGGTCGCAGTGAATAATTAAAATGTACTGCTACTAACACATGTACTGCGACCAAGGTCGCAGTTTATAATTAAAATGTATTGCTACTAACTCAGGTACTGCGACAAAATGTAACAGCTGCGACCTGCGACCAAGGTCGGATCTGCGACCAAGGTCGCAGTTTATAATTAAAATGTATACCTACTAACTCAGGTACTGCGACAAAAAGTAACAGATAAGAGCTGCGACCAAGGTCGGAGCTGCGACCAAGGTCAGAGCTGCGACCAAGGTCGCAGTTTATAATTAAAATGTACTGCTACTAACTCATATACTGCGACTAAATAATATAGTGCGACTAAGGTCGCAGTTTAGAAATTTTTATTATATTTTAAATTCATTTTGTATTCGATTTAAAATTTTTTTCTTCTTGTCCGCAGCACGGTGTTGTAAATAAAATTGAAGATCTGGAAGGTCATTTCATCAAGCAGAAGCTGTTGAAAAACTGGACAGCTGACGTGCAGTACATGTTCTTCCGATCAATCACAAACATAGTGCCGACGAGCAGGGATTTCACTGGACCTTACTGGTATTCGATTGCAGCACAGAAGAGTGGATTTTTTACAACTCTTTGGTCCTAACTGACAAAAAAAGTAGTATAACAAACCTTTACAAAAATGATGCAAGAATAATGGTGAGTTGAAGTTTAATATTTTGATTACTGGAAACTTGCAATTAATTTGATTAATACTAATTTTTTTTCCTATTGACATTGCAGAAAGATAGATTAATAGAGATTTTTCAGATTCATTTTAAAAAAAAAATGAGAAAAAATAAAATAAAATACGCAAAATGCCCCCAACAAGCAAACAGGTATATAAATTTTTGACATCTAATTTCATTACATATTTTCTACTTTTTTTTTGGTACAAAATCTAATTTCATTTAATGATTGCTCTATGGAAATTTCAGTGTTGATTGCGCTATATATGTATGCAAGTACATGGAAAGCATAGCGTCTGGGTATCATCTATCAGCTGTTGATGCTGTTACGGTTGCTGGTGTACAGAAACTAAGAAGTGAGCTTGCATACATGATGCTTGCAGATGTAGAGAAGAGTTGGGATGAAGAAACAGACATTGTACGACATATGACATTTGAAGACTGATAGTTGACAAATTATTGATATACCACAATTTTTTATAAATGTAAAAAATATTTCAAGTGCAATTCATTGCATAATTTTTTTGTTGTATTGATTTAATTTATACACATTTCTATACATTTATTTATTATAAGTTCCATTGATTATTTACAGTCTTCATTTGTTACAACTTGGTTTTTACTATTGCGTACTGATATTAGAAACAAACATGCCTTCAGTAATTGTGTTAATCAACAACAACACTGCGACATTGGTCGCTATGCGTGTTAATATAAAGGAAAAATACTACCTAACGTACTGCGACTTTGGTCGCAGTTGATAGCCGCAGCCTTAGTAAAATACAATGCGACTTTGGTCGCAGTTGATGGCGGCAATGTTTTAATCAACAACAACACTGCGACATTGGTCGCTATGCGTGTTAATATAAAGGAAAAATACTACCTAACGTACTGCGACTTTGGTCGCAATTGATAGCCGCAGCCTTAGTAAAATACAATGCGACTTTGGTCGCAGTTGATGGCGGCAATGTTTTAATCAACAACAACACTGCGACATTGGTCGCTATGCGTGTTAATATAAAGGAAAAAACTACCTAACGTACTGCGACTTTGGTCGCAGTACATGTAATGCGACCCTAGATTGAAGTTGCTGGCCATCTTTATCAATAACAACACTGCGACCTTGGTTGCAATTAACCATGTACAACGAGACAAAGTCTCTGACTACATTATAAACAAAAAAAATTAAACTATAAAGTAGCATTAAAACTTTAAAGTACAACTACAAACAAAAATAATACAGTAGAAATCAAAGCATGATAATAAATCTGATTATAATTACATGCCAGTGTCAGAAATCAACTTAATCTCTCTACACTGTGCGACCCTGGTCGCACTTCATAAAAAAAATTGAAGTCTTTGTTCCTTCGAGATGGAAGCAACCCAAAGCTACTTCTTCTGCCAAAAAAAATTAAATAGTAAGAATTTTTAAGATTAATCGTTAGAAAAAAAAATTATTAACAGGTTTAATGTAATACCAATAACGGACAACCAGTCCTGTAATGGCCCAGCTCTTGGCAGTTACCACATCTTCGATGCTTAACTTCCTTCTGAGAAATAGAATCTTCAAAACCAGACTTAAGCCTGGATGCAGCTCTAGGCCTCCCCTTGGTTGGTACAGGACCAATTGGATCACGTATATTCAATTCTTCACCATCTCGCAATACGACAACGGATCCACTGGAACCAACCGCAGTTTTAGGCTGTGATGAACGATCATTTCCTGACATTGCTCTGTATTCTCTAGTTGTATCTTGGGCAAAACTTTCCAAAACTGCCTCCAACTTTGAAATATTTTCATCAGAATCAGCGACCATGTTCACAATTGCATTAAATTTTGAATGAACTGTCAACAATCTAGCCGTCCGTGGAGTGCCTTGACTGGGAAAAAGCCTCATGCCATTTTCAATTGCAATGTTTTTGTAACGAGCATCCAACCTCCATCTCTGAAGTATATATGATTCCGGTATATGTGTAACGTGATTGCGCCACAAAATACACAGAATATGTCCACATAGGATACCCTCTGTTTCAAATAACGAGCAACTGCAAGAAACATGAAGTTCCTCTCGTTTATCATAACTGACCTTTTCCCACCTGTCTTTTGGTTCTGAAAAATTACCAACCAAATATATTGATCCATGTTTGTCATGTTCCACCTCTTCTGAAAACAGTGTAATTACAACTGCCCATTCATTTTGGAACAACTGAAAAATCTTCGGTGTATACAACTTCGAAACCTGTATCTCATATGGATTGGATGTACAATTGGGCACAGAATTCAAACCCCTAAAATCTTGAAGAGATTCAGATGCACGACGGGAAGCAACGGCTTTATCATATTGGTGAACAAATTCCACTAGTTCAGTGTTTGAGTTAACAAAACCATCAAAGAAGGAATTAATACTCTCGGACCTCTGACTGGTTGTCATTCCAGCACAGAAAACATCCTTGAGATATGCATTAACCCAGTGTCCACGAAGCCTGTACATCTTCATCAACCAACTGTCATCTTCTTCTTCTAACTGATATTTTTCACTCATCAGACGCCATCTTTCCTCACAAGTCCTTATATCGCGGGAGGTGTACCAAGCATGAAAATCGGAGACCATATCTTCTCCATACTTGTTTGCCATTGGGATTTGTTGCTCGGCAATATGTTTCCGCACATGCCAGAAACAGTAACGATGCCGAGAAGTTGGGAAAACAATCTTGATGGCGTCACCAATCTGCGCATCCTGATCAGTAATAATCAGCTTGGGTTCAACTCCATGCATGCACTTGAGCCATTTTTGGAATAACCAAACAAAAGTATCCCTCTGCTCATCAGCAAGCAAAGCACAGCCGAACAAAATTGACTGCCGGTGATGATTTACTCCAGTGAATGGAGCAAATGGCAAGCTCAAGTGATTAGTTCTGTATGTGGTGTCAAAAACGATCACATCACAGAAGGTAAGATACGAGGAAATAGCTCTTCCATCAGCCCAAAAAATGCTTCTCAGTGTGCCCGCGTTATCGACTTCACTTGAAAAGAAGAATTCTGGATCGGTCTCGGCTTTCTCTTGAAAATATTTGATAATAGCAATAAACTCATCACCGCAGTTATTTCTACATTGACGAGTGAAATCGATAACTTGTTGAGGGCGCACTTCTTCAAAGCCTTCTCCCTGGCTCATTGCATTCACAACGCGGGAAATATTTGAAGGCCGCATTCCAACATCAACCAGATTGCTCATAATGCTTCTGCTAATTGTTGAACGATGAGACTGGTGAGAGTAATGGTGATGTACCTTATCAGGGCTAGACAATTCATGTGAATGAGTATCAACAAATTTTGTGATAACCCAATATCGACTTGAGTCCGAAAATAAACGAAGACGGATATGCATCTCAGCAGGACAACCTACTCTAGTGTTAACTCGACGATGCACTGTAAGCCCATCTTGTCTTTTGTCACATAATTTCTTCAGACCTTCCTTGTTGCAGCAAAATTTTCTGCAAATAATCTCGTGTGGAGGCTTCCGTGACTTATCTGTACCTTTTCTTCTCACGCTAAAACCTCTATTCCTTGCAAAAGAATTGTAGAAATTGTATGCTTCCATATGCGACAAGAACTGTTTCCCTAAAAACTTATCTGAGCTTCCAGACATTTCTCCATGTGCATTCATATCCTACCAAAAAAAAAATTACACCAATTAAATGAATAAAATATAAGTTATATAAATGCGACCAAGGTCGCATAACAGATGAAAAATAATTTACTTCTTATCAATTACTGCGACCAAGGTCGCAGTTAACCGTATGAGAAGAAATCTATATTACTTCTTATTCAAGACTGCCACCAAAGTCGCAGTTATGAAATCTATAATACTCCTTATTAAAGACTGCGACCTAAGTCGCAGTTATCAGTATGTGAATAAATCTATATTATTCCTTATTAGATCGCAGTTATCCGCATGTGAAGAAATCTATATTACTCCTTACTAAAGACTATGACCTAAGTCGCAGTTATCCGTATGTGAAGAAATCTATATTACTCCTTATTAAAGACTGCGACCTAAAACGCATACCCTAGAAAAAAAGAATTCACAGCCGGAGATTATTTTCAAATAAGATTGCGACCGAATATTAAAACGGTCGCAGTACCTCATAGTCTAAAGAGAAAAAAATCAATATTTCAAAAATTGTTTTTAAAATATATATAAACAATAAAAACCTGTTGATCGGCATGCAGAGATGTCAACCCTTCAAGATTTTCAATATTCTGAGAGAAAGTAGATCCACATGTAATATCTTCCAAATTAAGATCGTCGGTATACTGCTCAGACGTCGACATTAAAGCTTTTCGAAAAACAAATTGATCTAAAAAGATTTTATATTTTCAGAAAAAAAGTTTATCGCAGACTGAAAAGATGAAACTATATCTTTCAAAAAGAGGTCAGGAAAATAGGGTGAAAAGTAATTTATATAGAATACCCTATAAAGAGCGGCAAAAAAAAGGGGGGAAAAATAATAATAAACAATAATCAAGGGAACGCTCTAAGAGTTGCTTTTCATAAGGGGTATTTGGTAATTTAACAGTCGCCTAAAAGCGTGCCGCAACTCAGTGACGTGACAATTTGAGCCACGTCAGCGCAGGCTGAGAGAGTTTTCTCAGCCTGCCGGCTGATATCCATTTTTCTATATATATATATATATAATATATATATATATATATATATATATTAATATATATATATATATATATATATATATATATATTAAAATGATTTAGAGAGGGATGAGAGAGGAGAGAGAGAGAGAGAGGAGAGAAAGTATAGGGTTTTTTTAGAAGAGGAAATAGGAATTAAAAGGGGAGGGGTATGGTTGTAATTATGGGAAAGTAATTTGGGAATGAGGGTATGAGTATTTTAGGGATGTAGAAAAGTGAGTTTATTTTAGGGAAATAAAGAAAGAAGAAAAGAAAAGAAATAAAGAAATAAAGAAAGAAGAAGGAAGAAAGAAAGAAAGAAATGGAAGGGGGGAGGGGTGGCGGCGGCGCCGCCGCTGGAGAACGGCCGGCGAGGAGGGGCAGCCTAGGGCCCGGGGAGAGCGGGTGGTGTTGGTGTTTTTGGTGTTGTGATTGGTGTTTGTGTTGGTGGAGGTGGTGGTAGTTGGTGGTGGTGGTTGTGGTGGTTATTGGAGGTGGTGGGGAGTTAGAGGAGTAGGAGGAGGTGATGATGGGGTGGTGGGAGTGGTGAATTCGATGGAGGTGGTGATAAATTTTGGAGAAGGAAAGGAAGTGGTGGTGATGGGTTATGTTGAAATTGGAGGAATGGAGAGGGAAATTGGGATGGTGGAAGTGGGGAGGGAAGTGGGGGGGTTGGAGGTGCGGCAACGGTGGCTAGGGCGCCAGTGGTGGGCGGCCTTGGTGGTGGAGGCGACGGTGGTGATGTGGGAAGTGGGAAGTGGGTTTTGTTTTGAAGGAGATGGAGTTGAAATGAATGGAAAATGAGAGGAAAAAGAAAAGAAAGAGGGAGGAGATGAGAAGGAAAAAAGAAAGAGGGAGGAGTTATTAATGGAGGAGGAGTAGAGTGTGATGATGAAATGGGGGGGGAGGGGTGCAGGCGGCGGGCGGCTGTGACAGGGGAGCAGGCGGCGGGAGCAGGCATGGGAAAGTCAAAGGGGAAGAAAAGAAAAGAAAGAAAAAGAAAGAAAATAAAGGAAAAGAAAAAAATAAGGGAAAAGAAAAGAAAATAGTAAAAAAATTTATTATTAAATATTTAATTTATAAAATATCTGAAAGTATAAAGTAATAGAGTAGAGAAGGAAAAAGTAAGAAAAGAAATTGTCAGTAAATAATATTATTATTATTTTAATAGGGCGAAAATTTGACTGTTTCAGAAACATTCCGAAAAATTCTCAAAAATAGCAAATATTATTTTAAGATGCCTGATGAAATCAGATTTAAGAAATTCAATATAGTTCTCAAATTAAAAATCTTGAAAATTTTCAGCGATATCGGCTCACACCAGAATCGGTCAAATTTTGATAAATTTAAAAAAAATTCCGAAAAATATATTTAGATAGAAAATGAAAATTTAAGAAGTAATATGAAAGCCGTTTTTAAAAATTCAATTTATTTGAAAACTAAAAAAATCTGAGAATCTGTTAGCGATGCCGACCGACACCAATTTTGGAGTTTTGCAGAAAAATTCTAAAAAAATCTCAGAAAATCATGAAAAATCTAAAATATTAGAAAATAGTGTCTGAAACTGAAATCGATTAAATTGGATTATCAGAAAGGTCAAATCAGACAGTATACTGGTATCGGGTTTCCGATCCAAGTCAGGGCTGACTCTAAGACTGAAAATCTGATCCGATACTAAATAACATAAGCAATCACAACTTAAAAATAAATACTGAAAGAAAATTAAAATAATACGGTCAAAAAATTCGGGACACGCATCTGGGTACGTATCTCGAGAACGGGGTGCTGCAATCATCATAAAATCTTTGTGTATGTGAATTGGATATCTAAACTATGTTATAATTTTTTGCATTATATTTCTGTCATAAATACCTGCATTTAACTATTTAAATCGCTAAAGATTTTCAGTTGGATTCTTCCATACTGACTCTTCTATGATTTTCTGATTCTTCCATGCTATCCTTCCACGTATATTTTTGCACCATTTCAGAAAACCTGGGTATTTATTTATAAACCTAATTCACACCCTCTAGGGGTTTCACATGATTTGTTACCCTAGTGTTTTACTAGCAATTCACACTTTAGCAACCTCCCCATATTAATCTTTAGCGCCCCCCCCCCCCCCCCCCCCCCCCCACCCACCCCCCCCTCCTCTTATCTAATAAACGCTGATTCGAACGAGGTCGCCTGATTTTGAACGTGGAACTTCCCATAATCTATTCTTGAGTTTTTTGTGATTTACCTAGCTACTCACTAGAAACGAGGGAACTATTTTTTAAAATTGGGTGGGTCCCTCCTACTCTCTCTCAATATAAGGGAGATAGTTTCTCAAGATATGTTGGTAAGATACTTTGAACTTGTGACCCCTTGTTCACAAGTTGAGTGTCTTATCAATCATGTTCCTCAAACGAAGAAACAATTACTACATGAGGTATGCTAATTTTGTTATTTCTTGTTTGATAACGAATAAGAAAGTTGCATGTAACATAGGAGGAGGGGACCAACATGGTATATGAGATTTATTTATCAAATAATTTGCAACTAAGGTTTACTCCCATTTCTAGGTGCGAATCGAAATGCATGAATTCCAACCAAAGTGGAAAAGAGCGTGATCGATCACTCGTACTAGATCATAAGCAACAATTTCTTTATGACTAGCGAACAAACTAATCACAATTATTGTTTATTTCGAGTGAAAAACGAACATGAGTACAATGTAATACAGTGGTTATTTGTAGAATAAATTTTAACCATTTAGATTTCAGTGGACAGTTGTTATTTAAAAAGTAAACCATCTAGTGCTTACAATGAAGAGAATCGGAATCTCTCTCTTCTGACTCGGAGAACTATAATTCATTACAAAGTTAGTCCCCAACAAATCACAAGCAAAACAATCCCTTGCATCGCATTGATCACAATCCCCACAACAGCAAGTGGTGGGGCTGTCCTTGTTTGCAACTCTCTCTCTCTCACTCAATCACTCTGTGCTCATCCTGAACGAGATGCAACAACTTCTTCATGCCTTGAAACGTAGCAAGACTAAGTTTTTAATTTTGTCAGAGTCACACATAAATTAATAGGACAAGCTCACATAAATTAAAAGAAGACTAGCTATCTAGAAAGAGAAGTTATAAAGAGAGAGTGATTTATTTCATCATCAAATTTTCTGTCGGTCCAATCAAGTTAGATTTTGTTATGCAGCTTGATTGTGATCGCATGATTCGTTAGATTGTCGTTGTGTGCTGATGGTTGTCAACGAACTCGATTTTTGTTTATTTTCTTTGGATTTTTTTTTTGGGTTAATGAATGATGATGTAAAGATTATATGAGTTGTTGTGGCTTGTAAGTTGCAAAGTCAAATGGATTATCTATGATGTCACGCTACTTAAGAGACTATTACAGATTAAAAAAAAATGTAAATACTCATGTAGTTTCTTTTATTACGCTTGCTAATTTTAGTTTAGATATTTTAATTTAATTATTAATTATTAATCTTCAATAATATAGTACTAAAATATCTATACAAGCCAATGGCCCATTTTCATGTTATACCAAACGAGGACTTAAGCCTTGGTTTCGCCCTATGGGCCGTAATAGTGGATCAAGCCCAAATCTAGTCCGGTCTAAAACTTAGAAGGGCAAAAAAAGAAAAGAAAAAAAAAGAAAAACAGATGTGTTTCTGTCCAAAACCCTAACCCTCAACATTCTGTGGCGCGAGGGAGCGAGCGAGAGGCGAGCAAAGCGGCGGCGGCCATGGCGGGCGGCAAGATAAGGAAGACGAGACCCAATCAGCAGCAGCAGCACAGCCACTTTCAAGGCGGGATTTCCTTCGAGAAATCGAAAGGACAGCTCATCATGAAGAATCGACGATCAGAAATCGGGGATCAAGCCCACCGACGTCGTTCTCGAGATTGGGCCCGGTACCGGTAACCTCACCGAGAAGCTTGTAGAAGCCGTCAAGTCCGTCGTCGCCGTCGAGCTCGATCCTCGTCCTTGAGCTGAATCAATGGTTTGTGTGACGCCTTATGCCAGTCGCCTTAAGGTTCGAAATTTCCTCATAATAAGCATTATAATGTGTTTATTTCGTTATAATTTGATAAAGAAGGACCTAGAAGTTACCATAATGATCCAGAAAACGCATCAGCAAGCTATTTTGTATATAAAGTTTCAATTTTTTTTTAGTGTGGGGCAGAGATTGAAGTGATTAATGAGTAAGTGTTGATTTTTATTGTTTTGGCAACCAAGCAATTTACATATTTAATCCATAAAGAGGCATCTTTATCATCGTATAATGCTCTGTCGAGCACCAAAATTTTCAATTTGTATTTCTTAACTGTAGAAGAAACGAATGAGGTTTGTCGGTTATAGTGGAAATTTCTTATTTTTATTTCATGCAGAATTCATAGTTTCCTCAATTGATTTGCAAATCAATGACTAATTGTGCCATCCATGTGAGATTGTGATCTGTTAAGCTGGTAGAATTATATTATCGTGTACTGTTTCTTCACATTATTTTCACGTCAGAGAATTAATCGAAGGGCTTGTTTGTTTTGCGTTAAGTGATCGTAAGTGATAAGCTCTTTTGCAATTGTAAGTGGATTTTACGCAAGTAAGTTTTGCGATGTTTGGTTGATAATGTGAAAATGTAAATGGTAAAGTATATTGTCACTTACGGTATTTGGTTGGTAATTTAGAAGTCATAATTAGAAAAGTTGACCAGAAAATTAACATTCGGTGATTTTAAAATTAGAAAATTTTCGCTACAGCCCCCTACTTTACTTCATAATTAGAAAAAACTCAGCTTCATAATTTTCTTCGCTACAGCCTCATCCATATCAGCATAAATTGATTCCTCCCAATCACCACCACTTCTTTATATATTTTCATATCCTCTTTTACCTTTCCTCATCGCCCTCCGATGTTGCTCTCCCCTCAACTCTGACCCCGATACAGAGTAATTCGTAGGTTGATCTGTGCGGTCAGGTTCTCGTGGGGGTTGGAAGGGGGTGGGGAGCTCCTGAACCAATTTTTTTGGATCGATCTTTTACATATCTTGTTTCTTCATGATCGCGATGAGTTTTGTTTGTGTTTGTGATCGATGTGTTTTTTAGATCTAGAAAGCATTGAGCATGAATCAGTTGTCGGTAAACGGGGGGGGGGGGGGGGGGTCTGCTGCTGATGACAATGCTAATATAAGTACCGCGACTCATGATCACAGTCCTTTGTAAGGACTTAGTCGCAGTCTTTTAATAAAGATTAAAAAACAAGGTATTTTTGTGCGGATCGCAGTCGCAGTCTTTTAATAAAGACTAAAAAACAAGGTATTTTGTGCGGACTGCGATCATGGTCGCAGTCCTATAAAACCCATAAACATGTCATTTTTGTAAGAATTGCGACCATGATCGTAGTCCTACTGCGACTATGATCGCAGTGCTAATTAGTGATCGCAGTCCTTAGAAATAGGGTATTTTTTGTGAGGACTGCGATTAGACCCGACCTCAGAGCCGGTCACCGGTCTGCCAGTGGCAGAACCGGAACTGGACCCTTAGAGTCAGGTTACGGTCTAAGGGTCCGGTTTCGGTGACGGTTCTGAAACTGGGTCGGAACCGGTTGGACCTGGACCCTAACCTGGGACCTGGATGGGTTTTTTTCTATTTTTATATAGTTAAAAAATAGGAATTAATCTTTATTACTAATTAACTTAAAGAATATAACAAAATAATTAAAAATAAAAAAAATGGGCTTGAACTTAATTTTTACCATATTTAAGTTGCCTACGTATTCTCTTGGGGTTTAGAGGAATCAGAGTTCACGTAGTTCTCTTACCTTAGTCCTTGTACTTTACCTCAATCACTTCTTCCGTTCCGATGGTCGTCATTTCCATAAAGTCTTCACTCTGTTCCTGCATGATTTCTTGTTGTCTAAACGTTGCTTTTGTTCAATTATCAAGACATGCTTGCCCTCATTGAGTTGGGGGATATACTTGAACGGGTTTGGTCCAAGATACTCCCCCCGGCACTGAATGCTTGCTTCACAGCTACTTTTGACACTGACTTTACTAAAATTTGTTTAGCGATAATTGCCATGATTGAATATTGTGTTGAATGCTCCTTCCACCATTACAGGATTGAAAATTTTATATTTTGAAAATCTTCACCAAACTCAAATGAAATGGTTAGATAACTATCAAGCTCGGAGTTCGAGCTTGATGAAGGCCCTGTGGTTTTTTTAGTTCTTTGCAATAGTAGTTGTCCTCTACTAAGTTTAGAGGTATCTCAACTTTTGGCCATGACGGGGCTCCACTATATTCATTATATAAAGCATAAATTTCTTTTTTTATTTTACTAAATAAATCATAAACATCTTCATCCACTTGAAGAATTTCATAATAAGCATTCAAATAGTCATGCAATCCATTTAATTTACAACGTGGATCAAAAACACATGCAACTAAATAAATAGAAGGAATTATTTTAAAATATTCTAGCCATTTATTTTTCATTGCTTGAATACAAGAAAACAAATTCAAATTATTTTCATGTTCTTCTAGCACACCACAAATATTTATACACTCAATTAAAAATAAATATGTTGTAGGATAATAAACACCAGATAAAGTGTAAGTAGCATCATTAAAAACTTTTAAGGTATCCAAAATACTTTTGCATGCATCCTATTGCTGAGGATATAAATTAATATCATTAATATTGTTAGCGATAAAATCATATAATAATTCTTTATAATCATTAGTATCATTAAGTATTCATAAGTTGAATCCAACGGGTTGGAAGATCTCCTGGAAATTGTTTTGGTCTCATACCTTTTGATTTACAATATGTTCTCCATTCTTTTATGACTCGTGGATGTGTACATAAATAGTGAAGTGCGTGTCTAATATGTTTAATATAATCTTTCAATTGTTTTAAATCATCTTGCACACATAAATTTAAAACATGGCAAGCACATATTTGATAAAAAAATTTACCCTCATATGCAGGTTTATAAACTATTTCTATTTAAGTATAGATGCAGTATTAGCAGATCATTATCAAAATCAATCGCAAGAATCTTATTAATTAAACCATATTCTTCTAAAACTATTTTTATCAATCTATAAATATTATGAGCAGTATGTCGTTCATCAAAAACTCTAAAAGCAATTACTTTTTTTTGTAAATTTCATTCACAATCAACCCAATGACAAGTGATCTCCATATAAGAATGTTGTTGCCAGTGATACTTTATATATTGCTACATATAGATACACACCTATCAAAAGTGATAAAAAAAATCATGTTATTCTTTTTTTCTTTTTTATAAAGCTTATGTAATGTGCGTGTGAGAGTGGTCCTAGGCACTCTAGTTGCTTTAGGATATAATGCATTTTTACAGTAATTTTAAAACATAATTAAAAAAGAAGTGTTCAACGGTAACTATTCGTGCTAATTCATCTCTATTTTTAATATCAAAGAAATGAATAATGAGGGGGATTGGTAGCGTACCTTGATATTTGAGTTTGCGTTTTTGTGAGACCGACTTCACAAGGATACACCCTCTTCAGATGCTTTCGATATGTTCCATAGCCACGGGAAGCGGGCTACTTATAAATTTTTGAACAATGCTTGCAACTTACACTAATGACCTTGCTCGAATCATTCTTGATTTTCATAAAATGATGCGCACAAAGATCGGACTTTAATTTTTCGCTAGCGGTAGCGGTATCTTCTTCGCCTTTATCGCTGGCTTGGGTTTTAGATCTTTGGGTTGGAATATTAACTTGCATCTCTTCTTCGGGATGTATTTTCAATTCATCAGTGTCGAGGCCGAAATTCATCTCCAACGATTGCAAGAAACCGAAAATATCATTTCCGTCGGCGAATTGGTTTTCACCAACCTTGGCTTTGCATTTTTTTTTTTTAATGAACTTTCACTTACCATGGAGAGTATGAAAATTGGAGAGTGCTAGAGATTTTGTAGAGATTATGAGAGAAATTATGAAGAGAGATTTTGAAGAGTTAGACTCTTAGAAAGATTTTGTAAAGAATTACGGGGAGAGATTATAGAGAGAGATAGTGTAGAGGGATTTGGATTTTGGTATGGAGGAGAATGAGAGAAATTAGGCCATATTTATAGTTTACAAATAATATATAAAAAATCAAAAATTTTAAAAAAACATTCCTCCCCTAGGATTGTTGGAGAGGCCAACGTTCATTTGAACGTTGGCTGACTCTAACGGTCCAATTTTGGACCTTTGGAGTTGGAGGAATCCAACCCCTCCCAAAAAAATGCCGGCCCAGGCCCAAGCGCGACCCAGCTGGGCCGGCCAGCTAGCTGCCTAGGCCCGCCCACTCATCCAGACTGGCCGAGGGGCTGGGCTCCCCCCAAGAAAAAATTCTGGCCATTCGGCCCATAAGAAAAAAAAACTGGTTCGAACCTGGAACTGCCGGTTCCCGGTTCTAAAACTCAGCAACCGGAACTGGCCCAGGAACAGGCCGGTTCCGATTCTGGCCAACCAGGTCCCTGTTCGGTTCGCCGGTTCGAACCGAATTGGGGTCGGGTCTAACTGCGATCATGGTCACTGTCCTCAGAAATAGGGTATTTTTATGGGAATTGTGATCATGGTCATAGTCCTTAGAAATAGGATTTTTTATAAGGACTGTGAATCTGCAATCATGGTCGCAGTTCTCGTTATACCAGCTGTCCGCATTTTCAAAACGGTCCGTTTTTTCAAGTATTACTGTGAGGTATTTGTGTCTTTCGCCGCTGAGGAGCGCCCTACGCTTGACACGTGAGTGCACGTGGTTGGTTTAAAAAAGAGGTGGCTGAAGTGAATAAAATTGTAAAGATGAGTTTTTTTCCTAATTACGGTTTAACATAAGGGCATGTAGCGAAATCTCTATAAAAAATATTATTAAATTATTTAAAATTAAAAATTGTAATTATTTTAAAATATTTAAAATAATTAAAAATAATAAATACTAAATTATTAGTATTAAATATTTAAAATTAAATATTACAAATATTAAAAATAAAAAAATATAAAAATAATAATTATCAATTATAACTGATAAATGATTAAAATATTTAAAATTTAAAATATTATTATAAAAATATTATAAGTATTATTATAAGAATATTAAATATTTACTATTAATATTTTGGAAATTTCGCAACAACCACCCACTTTGCTTCGTAATTAGAAAAAAATTAACATTATAATTTGATTCGCTACAGTCTCATCCACGTCAGTATAAACTGATTCCTCTCAACCACCACTTTATATATATATTTTTTCTCTTTTACCCTTTTCTATCGCCCTACTGTTGCTCTTCTGTCAATCTTGACCCCGACGAAGAGTAATTCACAAGTCGACCGGCGCAATCAGGTTGCCGTAGCGTTGGAAAGGGGTGGAGAGCCCCCCTCTAGGGGCCTCGGAGGGAGGAGCCCTGGACCAATTTTTTCGGGATTGACCTTTTTGTAGATCTCGTTTGTTCATGCTCGCGATGAGTTTTTTTTTTTATATGTGATAGAAGTGATATTTAGATTTGAAAAAGCATTATGGATCATTCGATGCCAGCAGTATTCGAAATCTTGGCCATTTCAGTGCCGGTGATCTTGGGCTCGACTTTAAAATCTAGCAGATGGAGAACTCGAGCAGCAACCAGCATGGGGGAAAAAAATCTTCACCTGCAGCGTGCTCCGACGTCGTCCCACCCCTATCTCCGGCGTTGCGCCAGCCCTAGCTCCGGCGTCTCCCCCTCCCCCATCGCCCCCTCCCCAGCTGCTCCTCCGGCGTCTCCTCTCACGTCGCCCTCCCAGGTGCCATCTCTCTCTTCCCTTCTCTGTCTCCCCCCTCTCCCGTCTCCCGTCTGATCCTCTCTCTCCTCTCCCTCTCCCGTCTCTCTCCCTTTGTCCCTCCCTCTCTCTAGATCTCTATCTCCCGTCTCTCCCTCTCTCCGCCTCCTCTCGCTCTTCCTCTCCCGTCTTTCTCCCTCTGCCCCTCGCGCTCTAGGTCTCTCTCTCCCTCTCTCTCCAGATGTTTCTCGATCTCTCTGTAAATTAGTTTAATTTAATTTAATTAATTTAGTTTAGTTAGTTCAATTTAATTTTGTTTAGTATACCTGAGCACAACAACATTCATCCTATTATCCTTATAGATCCGAATTTTTACTTATCGCAGGGATGATTACGATGATGATTTTGTGGCTCATACAATTCAATGTGGAAATGACTATATTATGCAGGTATTTATGTATGTATTTTGTGAAATTTACTATGCATTTATTTTGATATTTTAATACCGCGATGGAGGTATTATGCATTCTCTTCATGTTTAATGTGTTAGGTGATATGTTTTGAATATGTTGTACATCAATTTTGATGTCTACTGTTTTTTAAGATTTGTTGTGATTTTTTCAGAATTTTTTGAGCTTTTTATGACGTGTTTTGTGTATATCGCCCGATTCCGTTCTGTGACGTCGAGATCGATGTGAATGGTGCCTCCGAGTCGACGGCCGAGACTGCGACTTTGAACCATGGTATAGATTTTGATGGCGGGAAAGATGGCGACGAGATGGATATGGAAGATGCTGACATGGCAGGGAGAGAGGTCTGCGTTCAAGGCAAAGGTGTTGGGAGTATTGAGTCAAGGCGATTATTCTGAGAAGAGGGCTGCAAAGCTCTCACGAGAGCATTTTTCAATCTTCTTTTGCTGTTCAACAAGGCTGTCTTTCATTTCTCGTGATTGATGTTGAGGCCTACATTGGCAGGTAATAATTTAATTTGCAAGGCGTGTAGCAGTAATTAGAAAATTATCTAATTGTAATATACTTATTATTGTAAGAAGTTAACTAGTTACATGCAAGAAACAATGAACTAATTGGCTACATGCCAAGTATGCTAGTAAGATATAGGTAACTGGTATTTGAAACATTGTATGAATTAGGAAAACTTTATTAAGAGTTTCAATAAACTAAGATCTTGAAAAGAGTAATTATTTTCAAAATCTTAAATAAGATCTCTACTTATAAGAATTTAAAATTATTTTTGAAAGAAATATTCTATTGCATAAAATGCGGATTAAACAATAATCAAAATCAACTTTGCAGAGTTTCAGAAGCTAACTAATCAACAATAGTGAGCTAATTTGGATAAAATTATTTTTGCTAGATTTTGACCTTGTATGAATTGAATAGATCTTTCCAAGAGGCAGCATTAAATAATGCTTGTAAGAATCTTGCAATAATGTAACAAAATAAGTTTTTACATGAAAAGATAAGATCTAAAATAGTTTAATAAGATTTTGTAAATAATTGAATAAAATATTGTAATGAAATAATTAATTAAGTTCTTGTATAATTTAAATGGTAGAATCTTGTAAGAAATCTAATAAGATCTTGTAAGAATTTAAAGGATAAGATTTTGAAAATCTTACACGAAATATTTATGATAGGAAACAAATTAATCAATCTGCAAAATTGATTTTGGACATTACGTTTCTAATAATTGAAACATGTACAAATTTGTTTTTCAAGAATTCAAATAAGGTAAATCATGTAAAAAAAATCTATTTGCAAGAATTATTGCAAGATTTTTACTTGTAAGAAACTTGCAAAATTTTGAATAAGAATTTGACTAAATAAAATTTGCAGGATTAATAATGAAAGAGCTTGTGAGAAATTTTAAATAATAATTTTATCAAGATATAAACTAGTAGGTACAAGATTCAATTGCAAACTTATCACATGCAAGATTCAATTGCAAATTTATCATATGCAAGATAAGAGAGTCTGCTGAAATATTGCAAGAAACTAACTAATTTTTTACTAATCTAATAGAATGAAATAAGTGACAATTATTGCAAGAATATTATTTTTCTAGAACAATTAAGTCTTTGTAAGAAAGTAATTTGCATGATAATAAGGTAATAAGTTAAAACAATTATAACATTTTAATCATTTAGATTGTTGGAAATTTCGATATTATTTCCTAAAGGATGCAAATAAAAATGTTGCAAAGACAGATCAAATTACTAACATGCTGCTATAAATTAAAAACATGATAAATAAATTTAGTATTGAGAATGTAGTCGCGTAATCGCTGCCCTAAAAGATTAAAAGTCCGCTCCAATCGTAGAATTGTTTTGTTGTAAAAGATCTCCAGATTCATCACCACTCAGCCTAGATTAGTAGGCAGAGCCTCTTACTCAGATAGAGATTTGTTACCCAGAAAATAAAAAGAAAAGAACAAAAGTTTTTTTTTTTTTTAATATTAGAATCCTTCTCACGAAGAGCAAATCTTAGGTTTTCTACAGAGGGAAAAAAGTGAAAGTTGTGCTTTTTGAATGGTGAGAAATGTGCCCTATTTATAGGCCTTTTGGGGTTAGGGGTTGGAGATTTTAATGGCCTATTGGTTAGTTACATGACTTCGTCTCCCGGGTTTTTAAAGATAAGTTAAGGATTAGATCAAAGTCTGAATTAGTAAAAATAAAACTCAAGCTTTCAATATGAGTAGTGTTTAAAAAACCCAACATATTTGATACGTTTACATGTCAAAAGTTGAGTGAATATATGACATACAAAGTGCACAATTATCGTTGTTGGAGGGCATACAAATCTATCAAGAATACCGCATTTTTAGAAATTTATTTTAAAAATGCCTAAAAAGTAAGTACCTAAAAATTAGATTCATGAAATGTGGCACCAAATAAAAAGGGTGCACTTTGCGTTAGGGGTCAAAATAATGAGCGGCTAGCAGATAGTTCGAGTTTGGTTCGATATTTAGATTGATTATGACTTGCTTGATTAATAAACAAGCTGAACTCGAACCTGAAATCGAGCTCGAATTTATGACCAAGTTGAATCCAAATTAGGGCTTCTTGCTCAAGTTCGATTTAAATAAGTATATATGTTTATATACACACATATGTATCAAATATTCATGCTATGAATAAAATTGAGAATTCAAAATTATGTAGTTTGTCTAAGCATACATGTTTGTAATTTTTTATTTAATTTAACAGACATTTTCTTTACTCTTTTAGTTTATGTTCTCATTTTCTATAGTATTAGTGTAGTCAACGTCCTTCTTAATCAATATCAAGCTGAATCAAGCTAGTAATTGCGAAAACACTAATGTGTTCTCCTTTCATTAACGATGAACATGATATATTTACATGTTCAATTTCATTTCCGAATGAATGTGATATTCAAGTTGAAAGCTGACCTAAAACAAGAGTTAAATGGGACCAAAAAATAGTGAAATTCTTTAATTTCACATTGAAAGTGGTATACGACCGGACGTGTCTGTTCAGAATGGTGCACCCGTTCTAATCAATTGGATGTGTGTGTTCTGGGACAACCAGTTTCGGTCGAATGGATGTGATATTCAAGTCGAAAGTTGACCTAAAACAAGAGTTAAATGGGACAAAAAAAGTGAAAACTCTTTAGTTCCACATTGAAAGTGGTATACGACTGAATGTGTCTGTTCAGAATGGTTGCATCGTTCTAATCAATGGAGTGTGTGTGTTCTGGGACAACCCGTTTCGGCCGAATGGATGTGTATGTTTGGCGAACAGATGTGTCTGATCAAAACGGTTGCGCTCGTTCCAACAGATGTGTTTGTTCGGAATAGTTGAGCCCATTCTGATCGAACGGATGTGTTTACTTTGAAAGACTTCCTCCAAATTCTTATGTAAAGGGCAGAATTTCACTCCAAAATGAATCTTTAAAAATAATACCCAAAAAACTCAGACTAACAACAACCACACGTATAAATAAGTTCAAGGAAATTTTATTAAATTTCTTTCAGAATTCTGTCTAAATTTTGGCTTTTTGTCTGTGTCATTTTTCTATTTCCGTTCTTTGAACATGTGAAGAGTACATGTCAACTTTAGTTCGACTGTGCGTGATTTTACAAAGTACCGTGCAGAACACGTGAAGGAGCTTTGTATCTTAAAAGATCAGCGTCTATTATCCCATAAGCACCGTATGGGGACGTAATTGTCTTAAAGAGATTCGTTGTATGCGTACCTCACTTCATATTAATTTATTAATCTGTCTGTTTATACTAACGTCCAGTGTTGCAGGAATTATTAAATTTCAATTTTTTTTTTGTCATTTGAACTAATGTTCTTATTTCAGAGATTATGTTGAATAAAATATTCATATTTAAATATTTATTTTAATTAATATCATTACTAGATAAATTATTATTGAATTATTTATTTTGATGATTAATTACTAATACAACACTGACTAAATTCAAGTCCGATTGGTATTCAAAGAAGAGAGTTAAAATGTGAATCTCGAATTAAGAAACATTCAATTGGTCCAAAAAAAAAAAAAAAAAAAATCTGCCAGCTGATTTGACGTGCCACTTGGACTGGTTTGATAATAAAAAAAATAACAGTTTTAACTATAAATGTGTTGAACTCGAGCCAAGTTGAAGTAAATTTCGGACTGAGCTTCTAGCAAAGACCAGCTCCTTCAAGTTCGGCTTGGTTTACAACCTTACTCTCCGTGCCGGACCCAAGCCTATCAAAATGTAATCGAGCCCGATGAAGCTCGGATCAAAATCGAAGGTAAAATGCGTTCAACCCCCAAAAAAAAAAAAAAAAAAAAAACATCTCGTGACAAAACCTTCACACGCGTTCATGGGCAACCCAGTATTGCCGTACCTCACGAGCAGCCCGTCATTACGCGCGGTCCAATCAAACCCCGCTATTGACACTACCTGGGGCCCACCCCATCTCCTCGAGCCGCCTCTTTGTAGGCCCAGCGTCACATGGGCCTGTTCCCGTAATTGATGCTCGGTGATCGTGGTGGAGGGCGCGGCCATTTGTCGAGCTGAGGGCCGCAACTTTTGACCGGAAAAGCAACGGTCAAATGAGGCCCTCGTGGGCCGCAGAAAAGGACAAAAAAAAGCATCAGCGCGGCAGTATACGGCGCGACAGAGACCTCCACCGCCATTAGAATTAGCACGTGTTTTGCCAAGTGGGCAGCCCATGGGCCTTATATATACGTGATGATGCAGCATGGGCAGGGTTTTAATGAAAAGTTGGAAGAGGGAGTAATGCATTGGGACGCGCGCAGCGGGGAACGATCACCGCTGAGTCCGGTCGTGCCACGCTGTGTGCGTCTCAACTACTCTCTCTGCAGCTGTAGCTGCATGTATGTGGTGTTTTTGTTGAAGAAGATGATGGGGGATTGGATTGAGACGCGCTCTTTGATCTTCTCTCTGCTAGCCATCAATAAATGGAATATTTGATCCACATCTCATCTCAGAAGCCCAAGAGGGTAAAGCCTGTTTCAAGGTAATCTACATGCAACAGCTCTCTTGAGTTTTTATTATTATTTTCCCTTGAGAATTTGATTAACCCATGGAATTTTTTTCCCCTTAATTTCTTTTTTCTGTTTCTTACTGTCGAAAATAAATAGTACGGTGCAGATGCCGAGGAGAAAGATCGGTTGTCCCGTGAAGTGGGGACACACAATATTTGAAAGTACTGTCACGCGTCTTTTGTTGCCACGTGGTGGCGAGAGAAAGCCTCGAACTCTCGCGGCATGAGATCTGGCCGTTGGTTGTGCTGTCAAGCAAGCATCGCCGTCCAATGAAGCCAGCATGAGAGACGTATCTGTTTCAGAATCTGGGAATCCTTTCCATGAAAGATAAAGACGCAGGTCACGTGACAGTCACGTGGGGAGATAAGATGGGGTGGTACTCGCGAGAGGATGACAAATTTATAGCGATATAATAATTTGTGAATAATTAAAAAATGTGAATAATTTGCGAGTGGAAATCGAATCTCTGTGCGGCATGACCTTTTACCAAATTAATATGTGAATTAATTCGCACATAATTCGTAAACCATTGAGCCATTAGCGTAGCTCCATAATTGTACAAGATTTAATACTTTTGTATATACCTATAAATAAAATTTATTATTAAATAGATTTCTATGTCACCTTCTTCACTTACATGCTTCGAACTTTTGCCGAATAATTGTTTGACTAGTGAGCAACCTAGCGTTGGCAAGGGGCCTGTGCAGGCCGAGGCACGGTGGGCCGGCACGGAAGATTCATGATGTGAGTCGGCATGATAGACTCTGAGTTGTGCTTGGGTCATAAATTTTACATCTCATATAGTTCTGGATCGTACTTGGGCTTGCCTAGACCCGACTCGGCTCACAACACAACTGAGTGAAGACACGAATAGAACTCCACTAGATCGGGACGATAAACTGGCCTAATTAACATTAATGTATCAACTCTTCGTTAAAATATTCTCATAAATTAAGTTACATTAAATCAATTTTAAATGATATCAGATCTCATATCAAATCGTGGATGCTAATTCTGATAATTTAATAAAATGTATCTCAGCTGCATTGTAAAAACCCTAAATCTCATGCATCGATCAACAATGACTCTCTCTCTCCTTATATCCCTGCTGCCTCCTCTTGCTTAAACATATTAAATCACCATTAAAAATGAGTTATATTGATCTCATCAGAAATTAGTTTAATTTATGATTTTTGTTTCATTTACTTGCTAATATCTTCAAGTAGTTAGATTTTAACCTTATTGATTTTCATGTATGAATTTAAACAGTAAACTATAAAATTGACTACTTTAGAAACCAGTAGACACAAAATGTACAAAATAGATAAGAGCATGCATAAAATAGACATAAAACAGTGGATTCAATTCCGATACGAATGAGTCGACCTAGTACGGCCCGTGGAGCAGCCAGTATCTAGTGAATTGGTACACGAGTTTTTAAGTTTAGACCTACACAGTATTCTAAACCATACCTCAGCCCTGTCTAGTTTTTTCATCGGGTTGGGCTTGACTTGGCATTGGCATGACAAATCACGGTCCGTTACCAACCGAAGCCCAACCCTAACATGCATGGCAAACTTTAGGGAAAGGAAAATATTTATTTTCATTCTTTATTTTCCTTGGCAAATCATATCTTAGGTTTAGACTCCGAATGTAATTAACATTATTCATGGGAAAAAATCACTAAAATTGCAAGTCATATCTCTGCCTACCTATAATTTACCGTCCTATGGAAATTCATACTAATGTTGCTAAGACCTGGATTAATTACGAAGAAGTGGAGTTATTGGTTTAATTCCTGATAATAACCCTAATTAGAAAAAGAAGTAACAGAAGGGTTTTTTAGATATCACCCCCTAAAATGATTCATATTTATAATAACACCCTCAAATCTTTCTATTTAGAGATTGGTAGGTAACATCCAGATTATTTAACTTTAAATTAAAATTTTAATTATTCAATTATTTGAATATAAAGAATGATTAGAGGCATATGTATACTTGTTATTATCCTTTCTCATCCTACATATACATTACAATACACTTAAAGCTTAAATATAATTAATTTATCACTAACTATGTAATTGAATTATATATATATATATATATATATTATATATATATATATATATATATATATATATATATAATAATAAGAAATTATATAAATGAAAGAAACCAAGAGAGTTCTAAAATTCTAGAGTTTTTTTTAAATAAAGAAAATCTCCAAAAATTACTACACATACTTTCTCTCTCACTTTATTTTTTCATCCAAAATTATTCCGCCTCTCTCTCTCTCTCTCTCTCTCATTTTCTCCAAACGATAACCCTAAAATTCGCCACCCCCCACCCCTCCCCCAAAAAAAAAAAAAAAAAAAAAAAATCTCTTCAAATAAACTTTTCCTTTCTTTTCCCCTCTTTATCTCCTTTTTTCTTTCTTTTCTACTCTTTTTGTCTTCTTTTCTCTTCTAATTGGAGCCGGCTAGCGATCCGAGCACGACCTGAAGAAGACTCAAGGTGGACTCGAGCTCGACCCGAGCTCGTCTGAGGGTGCGTGAGTTAGAAGAAGAGGAGGTGGTGGGTGCGTGAGTAAGAAGAAGAGAAGGTGGTGATATTACAATTTAATCACTTTTATAGGTAAAATTAACACATGTTGTCTTTTTTATTTAAGATTTCTTTGATTAACAATTATATGCAAACTTTAATCTCTCTGGATACACAAACACATTAACACGACATTAATTTTTCAAGGAGAAAAGTTTATATAGTTGTCTAAAGTTTAATGATTCATAAATGGAAAGTTGATAACATTCGTAGTAAAATCATAGATTGATCTCGGTACCAAGTTGAGATCTCCCATAACCTATGTCTCTGATAAAATTCCTAAATTTTATCAGAAAACGAGAAATGGAAAAATATTGGTGGTGACACGACCTATTATGCTATGCGGACTGACCCGCGATTCTTTTTTTAAATTATTATTGGATTACATTTAAAATCGTAAAGAAGGATGATAATATATGTTTCTAGATACTAGTTAATCTCAATTTAATATTTTAAGAAAACTAGTTATTGAATTTATATGTTTATGTCGGGGTGTCAGGCGAGTAAGGATACGAATATGGTTTGAATTTTGGCAGGTTTGAAAATATAAACAAACAAATAAATAAATATATAAATCCAGGCATTAAATTTTGGGTGTGCATCAAAAGCTTTAAAACATCCCTTTTGCACTCTGATGGATTCCGATGCACACTTCTATTTTAAAGCTTACCAAGAGTACGGATCACCTGGATAGGCTGGAATCCATGACTTTACCGGGCTCAACTGAATACAGTTCTTCCATCTTTCTTCTTCTTTTCTTTCAATTATCAAAGAGGTTTTTTCAGAAAACTTATCAATATTATCCGAACGATGAAGCCTTAAAAGATTTGAACCACAAAACCTCCTCATCATGAGGAGGAGTGTGCGCCGCTCGGCCACAAAACATCGGTGAATACAACTTCTATCGGTCGACATAACTAATAGACATAACTAAGCCCATAGTAAGCATGGTCTGAGCCATGCCCGACACCAGAACCAAATCCTCTCTCATTCAAATGAAAATCAGTTGGGATGACATCTCATCACTTAGTTGAGGGTAACATAACGGAAAGCGACACAACACTCCATGTAAGGACTTGGGGCACCATCCTTACAAATCTCCGAGAAGATCATGTGCTTAATCGAGTCCAACACGTCTTGAGGGTAACATGACAGAAAGCCACACAATACTCCATGTAAGGACTTGGGGCACCATCATTACAGATCTCCGAGAAGATCATGTGCTTAATCGAGTCCAACCCGTCTTGGATGAAGCATGATTACCTCCCTCGAGCTCCCACACTGCACCCCTAGGGGATCGAACATCACCCACACATGACTAATTTTGTCGCATGGCTATGATATCATTTGCAAGAACTCGAGTACCATTTAAAACACTAGCTTTCTAGGTAGAGTAACCCAAATTTTTATAAACTCAAGATCATTCTCATGTTCAGTAGATGTGACACTATTTGTTCGACCCAAATCCCAACAGGCCAAGCTTAGGGTTCTTTCCCTTTCTTTCTCCTCATCTCCCCCTCTTCTGATGTGGGGGCTAGGGTTCCGATTGGAACTCAACGCCCTCATCTTCAACCTCCCTTGCAGCATCACCCTCATTCAAATCCCAGTTCTTCCTCCCATAAACACCAACCCAATCATGTTCCTATAGTGCTCCCCAGTTCTAATTTCCATGTGTTCCATCTTATCAATCTGCTTTTAATTGATAATCCTTACCTTTATCTCCACCACCTCTCTCCCCACAGGACATCGACGTCTCCGTTGCGTCTGTCCGACAAAGGTTACTATCCCTAAGGCATGCGTTGTAGAAGGTATCAAGCAATGGAATTGCTTCTTGATAGGTAAATTTCTTGGCCGGTCTCCTCCACCGGATATGGTTAACCAGGGCCTCGGTTGCCTCAGGCGGAGTGGGAATTGTTTTCCATGAATCATGATTTCTTTGTATTCTGTTTCATCTCTGTGTCTGATCGAGATAGGGTATTGCTTGAGGAGCCATGGGTCCCTGATAATGTCGTTCTTGTTGTTGGTCCTTGGACCCCCATCTTTCAGGCCATTCCCTGAACCTCTCCCCTCAACAATGCTCTAGATCCGACTGCCAGATTTGCAACTTTCCCAAAAACATATCGTCCACCTCGACGGCGGCAACTCCATCCAGCTCTCTGGATGTTAAGATGGTCGTCGTTGATTCGATTCCTCCCCCGGCCAGTGATGATGCAGGCATCCTCTCGCTGCCTTGGATCCACGTCAGGCGCCATTAAAATCCTAAGTCGGCCTCAGCGACGTCGAACGACCAGAGACAACCACGGACTAGTGTTCTCTCGAAGGATCCACAGCTGTCATTTCTCTTGTCGAATGCCGGTCAGGAACCGGGGGACCCAGTGATTGAGGCCAACACCAACACCAGTGCCGCCTCCAACACCAGCGCCGCCGGCAATGATGTAGTCAACGATTCCCAGGCTCATGTCGACACACCAACGCTGGATGCGATGATGCAAGAACCCGCTGAAGCTGTGGCTATGTTTAAAGCAATGCTACATGACACCTCTTATTTTTCAGTCCGAGGAGGAGTGGGGTTGAAAAATATTCCCCTTGAGCAGCTAATGAAAAAGACTGGCAAGGAGGTGGAGGACTCTTTAAAATGTCAAGGGTCAACCATTTCAAAATCTGGGATGAAGTTGGGAAAAAAAAAAACAAGAAGAAGAGTTATTTTTCGGCAAGATTCTCTCTACTCGCCGCCCTCTCTGACCTCGATGAGATGAATAAGGAGCTGATTGATCATGATTAGGAAGTCCTGCGTGAAATTGTTTCCCTAATTGAGAGGGTTACTTGATTGCAATGTGATCTCTTTTTTTTTGGGGTTTTCACTCTTTTGTTGTTTTTCTGTTTTTATTTTGTATACTTCTGAATATCAAAAAAACTAAAAAAAAAAAAATGAAAATCAGCTGGCGCCCCACAGAGGCGGTTTGGGACACGCGGCAGCTGCAAGTGCCGCCACGGTCTCACGCGTGGCGGCAACGCGTCAGCTGAAGAAAAACGCATGCGAGTGCTGCTTGCATGCCACCTCAATCCCCATCCTCTTTTCTCCCCTATTTCAACAGTCACACCCAAACATTTGTTTCTCCAATCTGAGGAAAGGGCAAATTGATAGAGAAATTTGAGAAGAAGAGAAGGAAACATTTCAAATATAAATAATTAATATTTGTGTGCTGATAATGGCTGCGATGTTGGGAGGTGGAAGAAGCGCGGTGTTGAGTAGCAGCATCAGCAGGGCATTCACTAACCCCGCGCTTCCCGTGCTCCGGTCATCGCCGCAGCGAATCAGCTTCCCTCTCGCCGCCAAGTCCACGCAGGTAAAATATAATATATATATTAAAGCTTCTAGTACAATTGTAGTTTGTTAATTATCGTTTATTATATATGATCAAGAGAAAAAAAAAAGTAATTCATTTAAATTAGATTTTTTCCTTCGATAACGGTGAAAAAGAAAATATAAATGAAAAAATGCGTTTGCCGGGAGTCGAACCCGGGTCTATTGCTTGGAAGGCAATTATCCTGACCGTTGGACTACAAACGCCTTGGTGACAAGGTTTGTACTGATTTATAAATAATATTTAATAATGGAAAAGTTTTGTAAAATAAATTTATAAATGCAAATGTTGGCAGACCCTTCAACTAAGAAGTACGGAGATGAGATGAAAAATCTGCTGTAAGAGGACATGGAAAAAAAGAAACAATGTTGTGCTGAAGCACCAAAAATGCGACTATGTTAATTTGTGTCACAATTAACTTTGAAAATAACTTGTTAATGTATTCACCTACTCTTGCTGCTGCCTTTTGAAGTTATTAAATTATTAGATGAATAGTTCGAATTGTGACCCTTGTAATGCAAAAGGGTTTATAAGATCGCTTGAGGCATTCTAGTTAACATGACAGAAGTTGAAATTTCCTGGCTAGATTAAACTTAGATCATCAACTCCCATGTTACAAACAACAGAATGATTATCAATATTTAGGTTGCAAGAGGCTCTGTATACAAACATAAATGAAAGCTTTTAGTAATCTGTCTCACACTCACAGCCAACATTCCGTTCTCGAACGGGCTTTTAACGTTGGGGAATTCTCTTGACATTTTCCTCACAGAAAAATAACAAAGGAAAGATTTGGATCCCCGTAATGTATTAAGGTGATTGTATCAAGGAATTTTCAATATTTCTGTCTTGGGTTGGTAGATGTTGGTTTCAGGGAGAGTGAACAAGCAAGATGAAACCTTCTGATCTTTATGTGACTGCTTGCATCTCTTGCCTTTCAGGCCTATAACAACGCGGATGAAGACAGGGAAATGATGGACAAGGCAGAAGATGCAACTCGAAAAGCCAGAGAGACGATGAGAGAAGGGTGGGAAAAGATGGAGGATCAAGCCGAGACGGCGAAGGACAAGACCAAGGAGGGAGCCAACTACATGGGAGACCAGATGAAGGAGACCGCGAGCGAAGCACAAGAAAGAGTCCGGATGGCGAAGGACAACACAAAGGAGGGAGCCAAATACATGGGTGAGAAGGCCAGGGAGACGGCGAGCGAAACGCAGGACCGGGCGTCCCACGCCTCCGAGAGAGTCAAGGAGTCGATGAAGTACGGGGCGGACGTGATGAAGGAGAACGCTGAAGTGGCCAAGGACAGGACGAAGGAAGGGACGAGCAAGGTTGCCGAGAGTGTTCAGCACATGGGGGAGAAGGCGAAGGAAACGGTTCAGGGTGCGTGGGATGCGGCGAAGGAGACGACACAGAAGATCAAGGAGACAGTGGTGGGGAAAGGGGAGGAGGCGAGGGACGAGCCGGGGAGGGTCGGGGAGGAGGAGAGCTTGAACGAAGCGCGGAAACGCGCCGATGAGAAGATGAAGGATTGAAGTACTGCTTGAAACTGCTCTGTGTGCTGCATTGCGTTGCTTTTGGGTTCAGTACTGCCTTCGGATGTAACTAAATGTTAGATAGTTTGTTTCCCTAGTGAAGGAAAATGTTGAAGCTTCAATAATATAGACTCTGTTTCGGTCAATTACTGAGCATTTGCAGTTGGCTGTTTGTTTTGATCTTGCTAGTTTCTTGCTTGCAATGCATTATCTGTTTTTCCTGCACCAAGTATTTCTTCTGCAGTACCATTGACAGATGGTGTAAGAGATTTTTTTTTGTCAAGGGAAGTTGGGAATATATAGGCATAATTAATATGAAAACTTCAAAAATATAACAACTCTTAAACAAGGCAAATCTTAATTACAGTAGAGACAATGAGACAATCCAACTGTACTTTTTGGGCACATATATAACATATATATATATCGAATATGACTAACTTTTCTGTCATCCAACAAGCTTCAGCAGCCTTTCAGCTTAAATAGTTTTAGTCAAACGGTGGAGCCAAGAAATAAAGATCAACGCTCTCCTTGATTCAGAAACTCATGCACCAGGCAATCAAACCACCAAAAAATGTAAAATCCTTCTCTTGGCTTCCATTTTTGGCACACCAAACAAGGGCTCACATAATTTGTAGGGAGAGAGGAGACATAGGAGATAGAGGAAGATAACACAGAGATCGGAAGACAAAGGAGCGAGAAATAGCGCATGCAGCAGGCCACAACAGTGCACGGTCGACCGATGCAAGGAGACGGTCGACCGCCCGATCGACCAGTGTGCACGAGGTGCACAGACGCAGAACGGTCGACCGCCCGGTCGACCGTTGCATGGAAGCGGTCGACCTCTAGGTCGACCGACTGAAAAGAGCCAAGTTTCTATTGGTGCCGGTCGACCGGGGCGGTCGACCGGGGTGGTCGACCGAGGCATGGGTCGGTCGACCGCCCGGTCGACTGACAGTGGCTATAAATAAGGGTTAGAGCCCTCATATATTGTATCTTTGAAAATCCTCTGAAAAATCTCCCTTGGAAATTCCTTGAAGACGGAATAAGTTGTAATTGATTGTTGAATCAATAAAATCTTTCTCCCTTGTCCGGAGGACGTAGGCACGTTACCGAGCCTTGTTAAATACTGTATTGATTGCTTTTCTCTATTGTTCTTTGTTCTTGTCGTGTTGGGTATATCTCCGGCTGCATCTGTCTCCGTTCGGTGGATTCCTCAGATGGGTTGTTGTGAAGGGTGCACGCGCACAACAAGTGGTATCAGAGCATCCCAGGTTTGTCGTGGGATCGTGTGTTGATTCCAAGGGTATTAGTTGCTGTCTGGTAGAGATCGTGTGTCGATCTCGGAGCAGAGTTGGGACTGTTTGTGGGATCTTGTGTCGATCTCAAAACAGTGTGTGGATTGCTTGAGGAATCAATTTAGAGGAGTAGATTGCTTCGGAAACTCTTCGAGGGTTTCGCGTGAAGCTAAAGATCCTGTCTTTATCTAGTTTATTTTATCTAACTCCGTTTGTTTCCGCATTGCTTTGAGGAATCAGTTGAGAAGATGGCTGGAGAAGGTACATCGTCGGGAAAATTCGTGAATCCACATCCGTTCAGGATTGATGTGGTGAAGTTCGACGGAAAGAACAATTTCAGTATGTGGAGTTGTGAGGTGATGGATGCGCTAACGGCATCAAACCTCGAAGACACTCTACGGTTGGAGAAGAAACACGCATCAACAACTGAATAAGATTGGGACAAGATGAACCATACATCGTGTGACTTGATCAGGTCTTGTTTGACACAAGACATCAAGTATCATGTGTTACATGAGACATCTGCGAGGCAGCTGTGGGAGATCCTGTAGAAGAAGTATCTGACGAAAAACGTCGAATCGCGGTTGCAGTTGAAGAGTAAGCTTTATCGTTTCCAGATGCAAAGAGAATGCTCCATCAATGAACACATGAACAGCTACACAAGGCTTCTTACAGATCTAATTAATGTAGATGTGGAGATCAATGAAGAGGATAAGACGGTAATACTATTGAATTCTCTTCCTAGGGAAGAGTATGAGACCTTTACTCTTACATTGATCAATGGAAGAAAATCTCTTGACTATAGTGAGGTGTCTGCTACTCTTGTGAGTTATGAAGTAAGGAGACAGGACAAACTGTCTTCTTCGGAGAGCACAACAGCAGAGACATTGGCGGTAAGAGGCAGAAGTTTCAATAGGAAGGGAAGAGATGATCAGGGAAGATCGAAGTCCAGATCAGACTTCAGAGATCTGAAGAGGAATCAGTGCGTCTTATGCAAGGAGCTAGGGCACTGAAAGGTTGACTGTTCGAAGGCCAAAGGTAAGAAGAAGGAGCTGATGACCGAGATAAATCTCGCGAAGGTGGTCAATACTCAAGCCAGTACATTACAGGCGGATGAATCAGATTCACACTTATCGGTATTCTCTCTATCTCTCTATTACTACTCCTACTGTTAGTTACTCAGATAATGCTGAGTGAATCTTAGATACCAGAGCTACCTATTATGTATGCCCGAACATGGCCTGATTTTCTAGCTTTGAGAAGCTAGATGGATGCTTCACGGTCATAATTGATGATCATCCGTGTAATGTGAAAGGGATGGGTACAGTCCGTATCAAGATGGATGATGGGATAGTACGAGAACTGAAGGAGGTGGGGTATGTACCTCAACTCAAAAGAAATCTTATCTCTGTTGGCACTTTGGAAGCGTTGGGCCTTGTGGTATCTATACGAGATGGTGTTCTCAAGATGACCAAAGGTTCAATGGTGGTGATGAAGGGCGTCCGCCGGAACAATCTCTACTACTTAAAGGGTAGTACGGTTACAGGTCAGGTGGAGACTTCTATTTCTTCAGATAATATTTGCACGCAGGTCTGGCAGATGAAGGTCAGACATGGAGGTGAAAAGTCTTTGCAAGCTCCTGCAAAGAAGGGATCATTGGAAGGTACTGCTACCTGCTACTTGGTGGGTGAATACGACATTTTGGACAAGAAGAAGGTGAAATTCAGCACCAGTACTCACCGCTCAGAAGGTCTTCTTGATTATGTTCACGTAAGCGTTTGGGGACCTGTTAAGACTGCATCGCTTGGAGGTCACAGGTACTTTGTCTCTTTTATTGATAATTTATCTAGGCATTCCCATGAGACAAAGGTGTGAAGCCCTAGATATGTTAGTAAAGTGGAAAGGAAGAATGGAGAAGCAGACAGGTAAGAAGATCAAGGAGCTACAGATTGGTAATGTTGAAAGATACATGAACTAATTCCTACGATTTGGCCAGAACACTGGTATTGGTACTCACTTCACAGAAGGTATACATGGGTTGGTTAAGAAAGTAAACCGTTCCTTACTAGAGAGATTCAGTGGTTGTTGTCTAATGCAAGATTAGACAAATCATTTTGGCTGAGGCGATTATGTATACTAGCCATCTCATAAATGAATCGACTGCGATAGGAGGTAAAACTTCATTGAAAATTTGGTATGGGAAAGCTGCTCAAGATCATACTTTGTTGCGGGAATTTGAAAGTCCGACCTACTTCAGTGTCAAATATGGCATAGTGAATTCGCGAGTAAAGAAGTTTGTATTTTTGGGTGTCAAGAGAAATATGAAAGGCTACAGGCTATGGGACCCCAAAAACAAGAAGATCGTGGTGAGTCGGCATGTCACGTTTGATGAAACTTCAGTGTTGAAGTCTATCATCTTTAAGCAGGTGGAGAGGTCGGAGACTAAGGAAGTATCGGAGCCGGTGGAGGTTGATGCTACTTCACCATCTCCAGTTGGTTCGGTATCAGTGAAGACTTCACCGGATGTGACACCGGGTAGAGATCATGTAGCCAGGGTTGATGCTGAACAGGTTGAAGATATTGATGAGAATGTCGAATTGTTTGCAGCCATTGGAACTAAGATAAAATCACGCACGTGGGCGAAGAAGCATGAATCTCAAGCTTGTGATAACGACAAGCTCAAGTTGAAGGCCGTTGTTCTCCATGACGGTAGTGAGGAGGTTCATATGACTCAGCCAGATAGGTTCGCAGCTAAAAATTCAAGTACAAGTGCTTGAGCTTGATAGAGCTCATTTAAATGAATTACGGTTGACTTGATCCTTTGGGCAAGGTATGTAGGCAGTCATAATAGCGCAACCACATTTGGTGATACAACCAATATGAAGCTGTTTCGGTTCTCGAGAGGCCGATTGGAACTTCACGTAGAGGTGGAGAGACTTCACGTAGAGGTGAAGTGTTGTGACTAGTTGGACTTCACATAGAGGTGAAGTGTTATGATCGCGATGAACATATGATCTTCTGGTGAGAAGACAGTTGAGCTTGCATAAGGAGGGGTGTGCATCCAGTTTGTTGAAGTCGATGATGGTGTTCGGTGTGCTCTACTCAAACTTGGTTGGACCGTCAGCTGAAGACATGTAGACTGGAGAGAGTCAGTCAATTAAAGAGTCAGTGTTGGCTCATGATGAGTTCTTCGTGAGATCATGTAGCTGCTGAGTGGGAGACTCGTCCGTTAGTCGGCTTGTATGGTATTTCTCCTAAGGTGAAGTGATGGGAACGCATGTATGTGCATTCCGGTTGGATAGCTGAGCTGAAGTTGGAAGCCAATGTAACCCCCTGATCCCTGATGTACGTATCACAGTATCAGTACGCGATACGACGTATAATGTTGATTTGACCTTTTTGGTAGTCAGATTGAGCCGATTTCAGCTTCAAAAATCATTTTCTAATATTTTAGAATTTTCAGGATTTTTTAGAAATTTTCTGAATTATTTTGAAAAATCTCCGTAGTCGGTGTCGACCGATACCGATAATCGGCTCTACGATTTTTAATTCACAAATGGAATTGTAATTTTAGACTCCGCTTTCACCATGTGTCTTACAATCATATTATCTACGTTAGGATATTTTTGGGGTTTTTTTCTGAATTTATCGAAAATCCGGCCAAACTGGTGTCGCCCGGTGCCGGCGAAACCTTTCAGGATTTTTAATTTGCAAACCAGACAGAATTTCTTCAAACCGTTTTCATATTATGTCTCAGGATAATATTCTTTATTTTTTGTAATTTTTGGGAACCGTTTGGAACAAGTCAAAATTTAGCCCTATTAAAATAATATTAAAATTTCTTTTTCTATTTCTTTTCTTCTTACTTCTTCTCCAAGCTTCCCTCCACCGCCTTTCTAACAACCGCCCGTTTCTCTTCCTCTTAAATCAGCCGAACCCCCTTCAAATTCCCACAGCCCTCTTTCTCTCTCTCCCCCTCTCTTTAAGGTACTCTCTCTCTCTCTCTCTCTCAATCCCTTCCCTCTATCTATCTCTCTCTATTTCTCTCTCTATCTCCCTATCTCTCTCCCCCTCTCACTCTCTGACCTGCGGTCAGAGGCCCGACCGGCGGCCTTGCCGGTGACCGGCGCCCCCAAGCCAAGCGCCGCCGGCCGCCGTGGCCGCGCAGCGGCCAAGTAGGGCAGGGGCTGCCACTGCCCCTCTCCTTTTCCCCCTGTTCACTCCCTCTCCCTCTCTCTCTTACTCTCACCCTCCTTCCCTCTTTCTCGCGGCCTGACTGCCGCCGCGCCGCCCGCGGCCGGACCGCCGCCGGCGGGCCTCCCTCGCCGCCGGCCAGCGGGTGTTGGCCGGCCTGTGCGCGGGCACACCAGCAGCACATGCTGTTGTTGTCCTTATCGGGTTCGGGTATGAACCCGAACCTGTTAATGCTGTTGGGTGAAATCCAGTAACCCAATAATCCGTAAACCCGACCCATTACCCATTAATTCAAGTTAATTGGGTTTGGGTCTTGGATCCAAACCCGACCCGCGAGCTACCCAAACCCGCATCGAAACCCAATAAAGGTAACTTTACAGAAAGCCCCCTGCTACTTTTCATTATTTACATTTGAAATATTGTTATTTACATATTTAACCCATTTTGATGATTTTTAACGTTCGGGCGATATCGGGAGCATCCGGACCCCGATTTGGACGATTCTGGATCCGTTGCGATCGTGGAAAGAGAGCTACCTTCCCATGGCTAGTTTGTGAGTGTTTTCTTTTTTAATAAATTATATTTATTCATGTTTAATAAATTGAGTGATTGCTTTAGTTAATAAATCGTGATTATGGGTAAATCACTGGATTGTTAAAAAATAACTTAATTATAGAGGAGTCCTATATTGTAATGCATGATAGTGTAGTAAACATGACCAATAAAATAATATGTTCGTCTGATTCATGATTTAATATAACATATAGGAGATAGATGATCATATTAAAATGGTAAGATTATTATTCCACATGTTTTTCTTGCATCTATCACATCTGTCACTTCATAGGCATCAATCATGGTTACGTAGTACTGTTACATGTGCACTGATACACGTGTACTCCATTATACCAGATATGGTCACTATTACACTATCACCTTTACCGACCCACCGATACACTGAACATTGTATTGCATGTAAATATCTGTTACACTCTATACCGTTATTTCACGTTGTTTCACCATTACATAGATACTGAGATTCACGACACTATTACTGCATGTTTGTGAACTACTGATATGCTGATACGCTAGTACACTGGATACCGTCCTGTGCACAGTTACTTCATGTTCATACACCACTGTTATATAGACTCACCGGTATACATGCATTGATTGTCTATGTATTCCTGTTATATGGATCATGAATTATATCATTACTCATGGATATTCTTGTATTCTCGTTATATTGATCATTGTTTATGTCACATAGATTATTGTTACATGAGTAGTTCGTCATGTATTCTCGTTACATGATTATTTCCTTTTACTGATATTGATATTCACGTTACTGGATACATGAGCTGTTGATATGTGATGTGTGGAATCTCACATCTATTATTTCCCGTTTCCCGTTATCGTGTTTTGTGCTATCAACAGAGCTCATGTTATGTTATCGTGTTACATGTACCATATCCTGTACTTGTTCCTGATATACTGTATAGTGAACGATAATAAAGAGAACTTGGGTATGGGGAGACTTGACGGTTGACTAGGTCTTGTCGGGTGGATGTCTGGATCCATTGTTTGTCCCACTGCAGGGGACGGGGTAGTGCTGGCTACCGTCTGTTATAGCTCATGAGCTCCCGTTTCCTGTTATTGTTTTAGCTCATTGAGTTTCCGTTACATGTTACAGCCTTAGCGGGCTGGCACTGGTCTCAGCAGCCAGGGGTCTGTTTAAGGCCGTTGTCCCGGGTATGCACGAGATACACCCACCTGACTAAAGCTCCTCGACCAGTTGGTTTCCAAGTAACATAATAAATGATATAAACAATAGTGACGTCGGGAACACTTGTTATTTGATCACTCTCTCGTTTAGATAGTGGTACCCGTAGGCCATGTCCGGATGGGTTCGACTGTAGTGCGGGCTCTAGTATGAACTGCCAGTGGTATGGGACACTGAAAGAGATTGATTAAAATAGCAGGCGGTACTGATGGCTACTATTGGATAAATAACATGACTTGCATGATACATTGTTTAGTTGTACTTGTTACTGTACCTGATCATTTAGCCGCTATCATGTCACATGTATACTTTGTTCTTTTACCTAGTACATGTTACACCTTCTGTGGTGGCATACTACTCATGTACATGTATACTCTACATTGCATATATTCTATTTTTTGTATACCTTGCAGACATCATTACTGTATATGCACAACACCGTATTATGGTTATATTGCATATGCCCATCTGTATGTTCACTTCTATCACGTCACCACTATCCAACATTATATAAAACGAGAGACGACTGTAGACATAACCCGATGATAACAGGCTAGGTGGTGATAGTATTAAAAGATAACATTTTCTGTTTTCACTGATTATTAAATTCCTATTATGGTATCACTGATACATAAACATGTATTATATCTTATTATCGTGCTTGTATTATTATAGTACATGTTACTGTCTCCTTCATTTTACCACTCACTAGGTCGCTTTCTGACGACCCTGGGTTTGCGTGCCCAGGTTGGAGACCCGAGTTATCGTATCGTCAGATAATCCATTGGATACACATAGGAGACTCGTCATCGAGACCATTCATAGGTATCTTTGTGATTTGTATCTGTTATCTTATTTATCCCTATTTTCCCTATCTATTATGATCACTAACCTCTTTCTGCAGGTATTCTTGTACTTATTTCTTACTGGAACTCTGATAAATATGGAGGTGATTTCCTATACTGAGGCTTAGCGTACATACGTGAGGGTTTTCCGCCCTGCGAATGTACGTCGCCATAACGTCCCTGTACCTGCGGGATCGGGTGTTACATAGTGGTATCAGAGCCTAAGTTCACACATGGTGTGGGTAACCACCTGGGTCCATACTCGGGCTCTTGCCAGCAGTACAGTCAGATTCAGATTCAAACCCATCTGTATCTGAATTTGGGGATTCCAGCGGCGAGTACAAGAATACCATGTCATGGACAATTCATTCTTTGACTCGTTTCTAGTCCTTACTTACAGTTGTCAACCAGAATATCTGATTTCCTTCTTGCTTTCTTTCCATCTCATTGCTTCCAATCCGTTTAGCGTTAGTCCACGATACTAATGTTTCACCCTGAGTTTCTTATAGATATCAGAGTTGCGCAGCGAAAGTTTCGTGGGCACGTAACATTTAGGCTTTGGGGTTGGAAATATTGTTCGCAAACCTGATTTGAAATTTCGAGGACGAAATTTTTTGTAAGGTGGGGAGAAATGTAACCCCCTGATCCCTGATGTACGTATCACAGTATCAGTACGCCATACGACGTATAATGTTGATTTGACCTTTTTGGTAGTCAGATTGAGCCGATTTCAGTTTCAAAAATCATTTTTTAATATTTTAGAATTTTCAGGATTTTTTGGATTTTTTCTGAATTATTTTGAAAAATCTCCGTAGTCGATGTCGACCGATACCGATAATCGGCTCTACGATTTTTAATTCATAAATAGAGTTGTAATTTGAGACTCTTTCACCATATGTCTTATAATCGTATTATCAACGTTAGAGTATTTTTGGGGATTTTTCTGAATTTATCGAAAATCCGGCCAAACCGGTGTCGCCCGGTGCCGGCGAAATCTTTCAGGTTTTTTAATTTGCAAACTATACAGAATTTCTTCAAACCGTTTTCATATTATGTCCCAGGATAATATTCTTTATTTTTTGTAATTTTTGGGAACCGTTTGGAACTAGTCAAAATTTAGCCCTATTAAAATAATATTAAAATTTCTTTTTCTATTTCTTTTCTTCTTACTTCTTCTCCAAGCTTCCCTCCACCGCCTTTCTAACCACCGCCCTTTTCTCTTTCCTCTTAAATCAGTCGAACCCCCTTCAAATTCCCACAGCCCTCTTTCTCTCTCTCCCCCTCTCTTTAAGGTACTCTCTCTCTCTCTCAATCCCTTCCCTCTATCTCTCTCTATTTCTCTCTCTATCTCCCTATCTCTCTCCCCCTCGCACTCTCTGACCTGCGGTCAGAGGCCCGACCGGCGGCCTTGCCGGTGACCGGCGCCCCCAAGCCAAGCGCCGCCGGCCGCCGTGGCCGCGCAGCGGCCAAGCAGGGCAGGGGCTGCCACTGCCCCCCTCTCCTTTTCCCTCTGTTCACTCCCTCTCCCTCTCTCTCTCTCACTCTCGCCCTCCTTCCCTCTTTCTCGCGGCCTGACTGCCGCCGCGCCGCCGCCGGCCGGGACCGCTGCCGGCGGGCCTCCCTCGCCGCCGGCCAGCGGGTGCTGGCCGGCCTGTGCGCGGGCACACCAGCAGCACATGCTGCTGTTGTCCTTATCGGGTTCGGGTATGAACCCGAACCCGTTAATGCTGTTGGGTGAAATCCAATAACCCAATAATCCGTAAACCCGACCCATTACCCATTAATTCAAGTTAATTGGGTTTGGGTCTTGATCCAAACCCGACCCGCGAGCTACCCAAACCCGCTTCGAAACCCAATAAAGGTAACTTTACAGAAAGTCCCCTGCTACATTTCATTATTTACATTTGAAATATTGTTATTTACATATTTAACCCATTTTGATGATTTTTAGCGTTCGGGCGATATCGGGAGCATCCGGACCCCGATTTGGACGATTCTGGATCCGTTGCGATCGTGGGAAAGAGAGCTACCTTCCCATGGCTAGTTTGTGAGTGTTTTTTTTTTAATAAATTATATTTATTCATGTTTAATAAATTGAGTGATTGCTTTAGTTAATAAATCGTGATTATGGGTAAATCACTGGATTGTTAATAAATAACTTAATTATAGAGGAGTCCTATATTGTAATGCATGATAGTGTAGTAAACATGACCAATAAAATAATATGTTCGTCTGCTTCATGATTTAATATAACATATAGGAGATTGATGATCATATTAAAATGGTGAGATTATTATTCCACATGTTTTTCTTGCATCTATCACATCTGTCACTTCATGGGCATCAATCATGGTTACGTAGTACTGTTACATGTGCACTGATACACGCGTACTCCATTATACCAGATATGGTCACTATTACACTATCACCTTTACCGACCCACTGATACACTGAACACTGTATTGCATGTAAATATCTGTTACACTCTATACCGTTATTTCACGTTGTTTCACCATTACATAGATACTGAGATTCACGACACTATTACTGCATGTTTGTGAACTACTGATATACTGATACGCTAGTACACTGGATACCGTCCTATGCACAGTTACTTCATGTTCATACACCACTGTTATATAGACTCACCGGTATACATGCATTGATTGTCTATGTATTCCTGTTACATGGATCATGAATTATATCATTACTCATGGATATTCTTGTATTCTCGTTATATTGATCATTGTTTATGTCACATGGATTATTGTTACATGAGTAGTTCGTCATGTATTCTCGTTCCATGATTATTTCCTGTTACTGATATTGATATTCCCGTTACTGGATACATGAGCTGTTGATATGTGATGTGTGGAATCTCACATCTATTATTTTCCGTTTCCCGTTATCGTGTTTTGTGCTATCAACAGAGCTCATGTTATGTTATCGTGTTACATGTACCATATCTTGTACTTGTTCCTGATATACTGTATAGTGAACGATAATAAAGAGAACTTGGGTATGGGGGAGACTTGACGGTTGACTAGGTCTTGTCGGGTGGATGTCTGGATCCATTGTTTGTCCCACTGCAGGGGACGGGGTAGTGCTGGCTACCGTCTGTTATAGCTCATGAGCTCCCGTTTCCCGTTATTGTTTTAGCTCATTGAGTTCCCGTTACATGTTACAGCCTTAGCGGGCTGGCACTGGTCTCATCAGCCAGGGGTCTGTTTAAGGCCGTTGTCCCGGGCATGCACGGGATACACCCACCTGACTAGAGCTCCTCGACCAGTTGGTTTCCAAGTAACATAATAAAATGATATAAACAATAGTGACGTCGGGAACACTTGTTATATGATCACTCTCTCGTTTGGATAGTGGTACCCGTAGGCCATGTCCGGATGGGTTCGACTGTAATGCGGGCTCTAGTATGAACTGCCAGTGGTATGGGACACTGAAAGAGATTGATTAAAATAGCAGGCGGTACTGATGGCTACTATTGGATAAATAACATGACTTGCCTGATACATTGTTTAGTTGTACTTGTTACTGTACCTGATCATTTAGCCGCTATCATGTCACATGTATACTTTGTTCCTTTACCTGGTACATGTTACACCTTCTGTGGTGGCATACTACTCATGTACATGTATACTCTGCATTGCATATATTCTGTTTTTTGTATACCTTGCAGACATCATTACTGTATATGCACAACACCGTATTATGATTATATTGCATATGCCCATCTGTATGTTCACTTCTATCACGTCACCACTAACCAACATTATATAAAACGAGAGACGACTGTAGACATAACCCGATGATAACAGGCTAGGTGGTGATAGTATTAAAAGATAACATTTTCTGTTTCCACTGATTATTAAATTCCTATTATGGTATCACTGATACATAAACATGTATTATATCTTATTATCGTGCTTGTATTATTATAGTACATATTACTGTCTCCTTCATTTTACCACTCACTAGGTCGCTTTCTGACGACCCTGGGTTTGCGTGCCCAGGTTGGAGACCCGAGTTATCGTATCGTCAGATAGTCCATTGGATACACATAGGAGACTCGTCATCGAGACCATTCATAGGTATCTTTGTGATTTGTATTTGTTATCTTATTTATCCCTATTTTTCCTATCTGTTATGATCACTAATCTCTTTCTGCAGGTATTCTTGTACTTATTTCTTGCTGGAACTCTGATAAATATGGAGGTGATTTCCTGTACTGAGGCTTAGCGTACATACGTGAGGGTTTTCCGCCCTGCGAATATACGTCGCCATAACGTCCCTGTACCTGCGGGATCGGGGCGTTACAGCCAATGATTGATATTGGAGTTTGGTGAGAGTTGCAAGTGGCGACGACAAACTCAGTTTGGATCTAGTGAGATCAGTGGAGATCAATTGTACGAGTTGGCGATTCGTTCAAAGGAACAGGTTTCATCTGGTCGCTCAAGCCGAGATCGTGTGTCGATTTCGCCGAGATCGTGTGTTGATTTCGCCAAGTGATATATTGGAGTTCATTGGAGTTCGGCTCAGATTTGAAAAATATTCACCGAGGTGGAGTTTGTAGAGAGAGGAGATAGAGGAAGATAGAACAGAGATCGGAAGACAAAAGAGCGAGAAACGGCGCATGCAGCAGGCTACAACAGTACATGGTCGACTGACCGGTCGACCGATGCAAGGAGACGGTCGACCACCCGGTCGACCGGTGTGCACGAGGTGCACAGACGCAGAATGGTCGACTGCCTGGTCGACCGTTGCATGGAAGCGATCGACCGCACGGTCGACCAACTGATAGGAGCCAAGTTTCTGTTGGTGCCGGTTGACCGGAGCGGTCGACCGAGGCATGGGTCGGTCGACCGCCCGGTCGACCGACAGACGCGTTTTCTGCTGTCATTTATAGATTCAGATTCCTTTTCTGGTTAGGATCAAATTCAATCGGGGTTTCCTAAGACCCTGGGACTCTGTGGTTATAAATAAGGGCTAAAGCCCTCATAAATTGTATCCCTAAAAATCCTCTAAAAAATCTTCCTTAGAAATTCCTTGAAGAAGGAATAAGTTGTAATTGATTGTTGAATCAATAAAATCTCTCTCTCCCTTGCCCCGAGGACGTAGACACGTTGCCGAACCTTATTAAATACTGTGTTGATTGTTTTTCTCTATTGTTTTTTGTTCTTGTCGTGATGGGTACATCTTCGACTGCATCTGTCTCCGTTCGGTAGATTCCTCAGGGGATTGTTGTGAAGGGCGCACGCGCACAACACAATTCCCCATCCATTCATTCACCATCAATGCAAATGCCATTGCCCTCCTTCTTCTCTCAACTCTCAACTCTCAAGGCCCCTTTACTCTAATTTCCATTACCTGCTTGCTTGCTGCAAGCTTTTGGCCTGGCCCTGTTGAAACTAATCCCTAAACAAAGCTGGTGGTCTTCTTTTCATGCCAAACTCTTTCATCAAAACAGTATTTATGAGAGAGACACAGATGGTAGTTAGTAGAGTGGCACAAACATCAACCATATTCGTCCAGCTTGTTATCCTTTCCCTCTCCGATATAGATCAAACTTTTGCTGCTGTTTAGCTCCAAGATAAAGCAGCAATGGACTACTGCTCCATCTCCAAGGCCTTGCTACCACTGCTACTGCTCTCTCTTGTCACTCTTCTCTCCAACTCAGCAACCGAAGCCAATGCACGAGCTATCGCCGAGCAAAACCACCACCAGCAGCACATGGCTGCAGCAATAGGAACAGAAGAATTGAGAAGCAGAGGAAGAAGCAGAGGTACAGTCAGAGGCAGAGGCAGAAGCAGAGGACGGAGAGGAGGAGGATCGCCGTCCTGCAATCCTTTATCCTGATACTTCTTTGGCAGAAGCGGCCGGTGGCCTTTCCGCCGTCTCCTTCGCCGGACAATCCCTTCGTCCCCACCCGCCCTCGCCGTTCTCCTCTGCATGCTCCGTTCGCACCACCACAACTTCCTCTAGTCCCGGCGCCGCCGCCCATTGTCCAATTGCCTCCACCTCCAGTGCAAGTCCCACCGCAGCTTGTCCCCCCGCCCATTCCACCACCTCTTGTCCCATCTCTACCGCCCCCTCTCATACCGTCACCTCCGCCACTGTCTCCACCACCCCTCGTGCCATCACCACCCCCTCCATCACCACCACCACCACCTCCTCCTCCTCTGTGCCACCGCCACCGTCACCGCCACCGCCGCCACTCGTGCCATCACCTCTGCCACAGTCACTCTGCCACAGTCACTGCTACCACCGATCTTTCCACCCCCTCTCGTCCCTTTGCCGCCACCACCACTACCAGAAACAATTATACCACCACCTTTCTTTCCCATATTCCCACCGCCCCTCGTCTCCTCACCATCTCCGGCAACAGATCCAGTCACGCCTCTGCCAGTTGACACTTCACCAGCGCCCATAATTCCCTTTTTCCCGCCTTCTCCAGATCAGCCATTGGTGCCAAAGCCACCAACCACCCCAACTGACACTCCGCCATCGTTTCTTCCTCCTCCCCCATAGTAGACTTCACGCCTCCAGCTGATGATGACCAGCCTGTGCTCCTGTTGCCACCATTGGTTAACCCTCCACCAGAGAGCACAGACCAATCGTCACTTCCCCTGCCACCACTAGCGCCAGTTGACAGCAGCCCTCCAACATTCCCATTGCATCCTCCATTGGTGCCTATCGTCGATGATTCGCCATTACCCCATTACCGCCTCAAGTAGAATCAGTTCATCCGGAAATGCCTCCTTCGCTTCCCTTCGACGCTCCTCCAGTGCTCCTCCCTCCTCCTGCTGGAACCAGTTCAGACTGAAATCCCTCTCTCGCCGCTGGTTCCATTTGATACTCCTCCATCGTTTCTCCCTCCGTCTGTGGAGCCAGTTCAACCGAAACGCCATTCCATTTGATGCTCCTCCAACCACCCCCATCAGCAATTGAGCCTTTCTTCTTCTCTATTGGAGTAGTGATACTATGATTATATTTGGTTTTGTTCCTTTGTGCTCCTGTAGGAGACTAACTAAAGAGAAGCTATGTATATTTATCTCAATTAGCAGTCATTGTAGCAATACTTTGATTAAACATGTAATATCGTCTTGGGTTGGTTTACATTTCTTCCTTTGTCAACAATTCTCAAGAGTTGACATACTGCACAATATATAGGTTTGCAATGACAGTTCATTTTGTAAGTAACAAAATTTTCGTACCACACGCTACTCAGTGTTCACAAGTTCCATTTCTTACTGCTATGAATATTCATTGAAAAATCACATTTTGGATATCAATAAAACTGATTTAGGTGTATTTACTTTTTAGAAACCAAGTTGTAAAGTTGGACTCGTAATTCGTTAATGATTACTGTGTCGTTTGTTGTTCTTACCGTCTCTTTGTGCTTGATGTTAATGCAGGCAGTGGTATATTTAAAAAATTTACAGGAACTGTGATTACTGGTGTTTGTGTTGTTCTTACTTCCTCCTAGTGCTGGATATATTATTATCCAATTTGAATTGCTAAGTTTGTGTTCAGAATTCACAAATAACAGCACTCTTTTCCCTATATTTTTTAAAGGGCTGTTTAGATACATACCCTCCAAATCTTTAGGATTTAGAAATTTACCCCTCAAATCTCTAACGAAAACCCCTCTCCCCCTCATCCAATTTTCTCTAATATCTCAATCTAAAAATTTCTTGGATTTTTTCTTGAATTTCTTGAGAAGCTTGTGTGAAAAATGACTTGTTGTGACCTTTTTACGATAAAGAATGAGATAGACAGATGCTTACTTCGATTGTGTGTGTGTGTGTGTGTGTGTGTGTGTGTGTGAGAGAGAGAGAGAGAGAGAGAGAGAGAGAGAGAGAGGTGGAGAAGGAGAATAAATAAACAAGAAAGTAGATTAATCTATAGTTTTAAGTTGGGAGATAGTGTTTAATCATTTAAGTAGGAACAACTTAGTTATTGTATTAAAAAATAGGCTAATTAATACAATCAAACCAAATATTCTCTTTTTATTCTAAAAGTGAATAACCTTTTAAGATCTAAATGATATGGAGAGTAAATTTCCAATGTCAATGATTTGAGAGGGGTAAATTTCTAAATACCATATATTTAACATCTAAATAACCCTTTTGTTTAATATTATTGTCCCAACCCCACGAAAATATAAAGAAGACAAAGAAGAAAAGAAAAAATAACACCAATTATTTCTGAATGATGAATTGATCATTTTGCTTGTTTACAAAAAAAAAAAAAGAAGAAAAAGAAAAACTGTCAGTTGGAACTCATTTTGTCTTCCTAATACAGTCACAATCAAAGGTAAAGGTTAATAGAAGAATGTTACACTATAAGACCGGGTTGTTTTGTAATTTTTCTTTGTGCATATATCACCTTTGCTAATATTTTCAAGCTCTCAACTTTACGTAAAAGTTACAAGATGCCCTTCGAGAGGACGGCAGAAAACCTCCGTTAATTTACACAACAATTTATGATGATGATCAGTACATTATATAAAAAAAGATCCACCATTTTATGCTGAAGATTGTGAATGAAGAAAACAAAGGCCAAATAAAAAGTCTTTTGTTTCTCACCCGCGTTGTCACTTTGTCACAGAATATCTCACTTCAGCTTCCTTTCTAATATCATTTTGCATCAAGACCCATGCCCATGGTAACCTGAAAAGAATAATAGGAAGCTGGACACGTAAATATGAACAGACATTTTAGTTAATTGATTCTATTGCCTAAATGCATTACAAGTTTCTTCAGGATCTTCTGTTTTTCTAAATCAACTGTAAGGAATGAAAAAAAAGAAAAGGAAAAGATGAAGAAAATTTTATGCCTGCATCAAATATAGAGTGCCAGAACCTGTGTTCTACTGTGTGTTTCTTTCCAGCATGGTCAAGTGACTCCGGAAGAACCAAGGAAATCTCGTTCATGCTTGTAGTATGCCACTCAAGAAACCCCTTCAACATAAAAAGGAACCGGTAAATTCATCTATATTTTTTCTACCTCTGACCCGAAGCTACTTACTAACGTCATAAACATGTGAACTGCATATACCAGATTCCAGAAGATGTACGCTCTTTGTTTCTGCGGAGCCAGCAAGATTAAAGCATATTAGAGCTCAAAGTTTTACACACTTAAGAGTAATGCTGATAACGGGGGAAAAAGTGGGGCCGAAAGAACTATTTATCCCGTACATGTAAGTCGAATGTTTGAAATGTTTATCATTCAGTATTGCTCCCCATAAATCTTGGGTACTATATTTTTCCATCTGGCATTTACCAGCACACAAATGACTTGCCCATAGGAAAATAAGCTATCAAATCCATTAACGTGTCATACCTTGGTTTTCCTTCAAATGCATCATTGATTTCAATCCCTGTTGGCTTTTCCGGGAATGTGGCTATTACAACATATCTTTCCTTTCCAGAGGGCTCATCCACTCTCTTGTAGAGTTCATACCTGTATGGGTAAGACATTCTGCATGCAAGTATCTCATGCATATTAGCTGGGAATTAAATATTAAATTAACATGAGGGATAGATCAGTTTGTTCAGGTAACCCATAAACAAAGGGAGAGAATATGAAGATAGCTTCTGTTATGAGCTATAAGGAACAAACAAAGTAGAAGCACCAAACCAAATAGATGGTGCAAGGATATTCTTCATGATATTTGATATAATGTACTTAGAGCTTCCAAGTTAGCTTGTTAATTAACATGTAGGAAAGGTGAGATATATGCTGTACACAAAGCTGTCACTTTTGTTTCCGTCCATGCTCTGTAAATTTTAGTACCTTCTTTTTAAAGTAAAGCTTTTATCGTTAAGCTTGATACTAGAAAATGAATCTGTATAACTTTACATGCCTCCACTATCAAAATTTCCCATGGATTTGACCTCTCAAATATATATTTCAAATGGATTGACACGGACTCACATTTTGCATTTCCCTGTCACACTGCTGACATTTCTGAATGTTTTGATTTCAGTTTTTGTTGTGCCTACAACTGGCTTCACTTTAATTGTCCTCTTCTTTTGCAAAGAATCCTTCTTAGCCCAGAAGACTACACTCAGTTGTAAAGTCAGCCTGACCATTACCCTGCATTTTAACCCTAATTGGCTGACAATTTGAGTGTCCATCAACTTTCAGAGTCAGATGCACCAAACACTAGGGTACATTTCTAGTTAACCTAGTTGATGGGACTTCTTTTGCGTCCTAGTCGATTTCTTATGCAATTTTCAACATGTATGCTTGATACGCCTCTCTTCTTTGCAATAGTGACATGTGTACTTTTGCAGTACCTACCTACCACCACAACTTGCTTTATTTCCTCCACATCCACCTCCACTAAAAGTAGAACCTCCAACACGACCTCTCTACCTTTCCAATCCCCAAACAGGCTCTGCTAAACTACTAATGCAGACCACTTACTATTCCAACTCCTTGTCAGCTTCTTCCTACTTCTCATCTTGATTTCTAAAGAGTTTGTACTTCTCATCCTTTGCTTAGGTTTGTTTCCCATGCTCATTTATCTGGTTCAATCATACTTTTATTTCTTTCTGTTGAGTCTAACTGATTGCCAAGTCGGCAGCTAGAGGAGAATGGATACATCTTCCAAGTGGGAAGAAGGTAGGTAGTAATTGATAGGTGTATACAGTCAATCTAAATCCATATGGCTTTAGCTCGTCTGAAAGCTTGGTTGGTGTCTAGAGAATATTCCCAAACTTATGGAGTGGCAGTAAATTTCCCCGGTTGCTAAGATGACATCCGCGCGTCATTTGATTTCTAGCTACTTATTGTTGGTCCTTGCATTAGCTTGACATTAAGAACATCTTTTTTCATGGTACTTTAGAGGAATAGAGCAATCTCTAGGGTTTGTTGCTTAGGGAGAGTAAAGAAAGGTATAAATTGAGAAAATCATTGTATGGTTTGAAAATTTTGTTGAGGCAGTGAAGGAGTTTGGACTTGAGCAATGTCATACTATTGTCAAGAAGAGAGGATTCACCTTGTTGAATATGTTGATGACATTGTTATTACAGGTGATAATGCTACATGTATCAATGATCTGAAAGGTTTCACACAGCGGAGATTTCACACCAAGAATTTGGGCAAATTGCAATATTTTTTTAGTACAGAGGTGGCAAGGTCTAAGAAAGAGATTTACTTATCTCAGAGGAAATATACTCTTAAAATGTTGTCAGAAGCTGGAATGTCCTGATGCAAGCTAGCGAAGGCTCTAAGAAATCTGAATTCCGAGCTAATGCTAGATTAAAGGGGGTCATTCTATGATCTAGCGAGATACAGGAGATTAGTAAGAAATTGAACTACCTCACAATCAGATATCACTTATCCTCTGTGTGCGGTGAGTATATTCATGACATATTTTTGGATTTCACATTTGAAACTTGTTATCAAGATTCTACGATATTTGAAGGGTGCTCCGTATATGATGACTATAGACACTCTCGAATAGTTGATTTTCAAATGTTGATTGCGCACGATCACCATTTGAGATATTTCATATTTGTTGAAGGAAATCTTGACAGTAGTAGAGCAATAAGTGTTCAGCTCAAACACAAAAGCTGAATATCAAGCCACAACTAATACCACTTGTGAACTGGTATATGGATATAATTCTTAGTGAGCTTTTGGTCATATATCATTCTCTCCTATGCGACTATATTGTGATAACCAACTAGCTATCTGTAGCATCCAATCCAATATTTTATGAGAGGATTATAAACATCAAAGTTCATTATCTTATTCGGGAGATGTGGTGGATGAGAAGATTATTGAGCCTAAATATGTAACATGCACTAATCAGTTGGCAGACTTATTTACAAAACCAGTTAGGATGGCACAAGTTCAATTTATTTGTAGCAAGTTGGGCATGTATGATTTACATGCTCCAACTTGAGAGGGAGTTTGAAAGCATAATGTATCTGGGCTTTTATGGAAAACCCTATCTATATATTTATACATATAAGAGAGGGAACTCGTACTCTGTCTCTCTCCTAAAAATTTCTTTCACTATTACTGATCTTAGCTTTATCAGTCTGCAAGCATGAGCTACAGATCTTGAATCCCGTGAAGATTCCCCATTTCTTCGGTAAAATAAAATCTTTAGATTCATGAATTTCAGTGGTCTAGATTGGTGATGTCGACATTGTACCTTAATTCTATGTTTTAGTTCAATCATGCCTTCTATAATCATAAATAGTCTAAAGGGAAATAGGAAGAAAGAAAGGAAGCTCAGTTTTGCTAAAGGGAGAATCCTATTCAGACAGGAGAAACGTGAGTTCTAGAAAGCACTATACAAATCACATACAAATGTTTCGGTCAAGTACTATTGTTTTACTAAATGCACGTGTTTCAACATTTAACAGCTATAACCAATGATATTACGCTAGTTTTGTATTGATTTAATCAATCACCATTGCCTACTTTTATATTAACTTTTTTCTATGATTTATCACTCTTTTCCAGCTTCAACGGTAACGATTTTCATGTTAACTGTATAGTCATTCAAAAATTAAAATCTTGAGTCTATTCCTTCAAGGAGACATTTGATGAAGTTAGAACGATACCAAGAAGGCATGGAACCTTCTTGCAAGGATGATGCGCATAAATCAATAAATAGTCCCAAAAAAATTCATGTTACTGAGGACGATCCTTAATGGATTTGACTGGAAGAAAATGGATCATGTAGCTGACCTCAAAAAATTGGGATAAAAAATTTGTTGTTCATGTTGTAATAAATATATAGCTAGACAACAACTGCAAAAATGAAACGTCCAAAGGAAAAAAAGGAAAGGCAACAAAGAAAGAAATACAATCATTTTATTACACTCATACTGAAAGATTTTGGAGATAAAGAAGAAAACAACAGCTGAATTTTCTCCAAACAATTTTCCTCGGTTATCTCAAAAACTAAATCGTAAAAGCAGATTCTTGACTTACTTTCCTTGCAGTTGCCTCAGTTTCCATACAACCACACACAACCTTAATGTTTATAATAAAAAGGTATCATATGTGGCTTGCATTTCATGAATATAGTTGGAGACTATGTGATGGGATCAAGAAGCCACTAGTAGATATTAAAACAGTTTCTTACTATATTTAAGAGTTTATATTATTAGTTTTTGAGTTAAATGATTAGCTAATGTTATTAGGTGCTTTTATTTATTTTTAGAATTTTCCTGAATTTTTTGGGTTGTTTAGAGCCTTTCTTTAACTCATGATTACTTTTGAAATGTTTAATTTTGAGCCTGTATGTGTTCAATTAGGGTCGCCGGCTGGCGTATTTAGATGATAATAATTTTGATTAATTAGTGGATACGATGGAAGCTTTTCTTCATTGTTTTCTTGGCATGTGATGTGTTAGTGGATGTAAAATCCATCTTCACTGTTATGCCCCTTATAAAAATTATGTGAAACCTTCCTATCCTTTCTCTCCTAGTTTATCTTCTGTTTTTTCAGCAAAACCCTAAAGAATAAAAAACCATTGACCTGCACTTATTTGAAACTCTAATTTAAGCCTTAAAAGCTCTTATTTGTTGCTTTTCAGATCTGTTCACATCTGAACCTGAACCTAATTGTTGTTAACTAAAACCCTATTCTTAATCTTTATTAGAGCAACTAATGGGATATATATATTACAACCAATAGGTATGGGCTATTGGGTAGAAGCTCAAGCCAAATAACCCAATAAATCACTATTTCATCTAACACCCCCTCAAGCTGGAACATAGATATCAATCATGCCAACTTGTTACATAAGATAGAAAACACTTTTAGTGAAGCTGCTTTAGTGAGAATATCTATCAATTATTTTGAAGATGGTATAAATAGTAGAAAACCACCTTGATTCACGCATCTCTGATCAAATGACAATCAACCTCTATGTGCTTAGTCCTCTCATGCAACACAAGATTCTATGCAATATAAATAGCAGACTGGTTATCACAAAATAAAGACATAGGTTCAGACTGTCTAAATCCAAACTCTAATTACAGGTTCTTTAACCACATTAACTCACAAGCAGTATGAATTATGGCTCTATACTCGGCCTCTGCACTGGATCTAGAAACATCTTATTTCTTACTCCTCTATGTCACAAGATTTCATCCAATAAATGTGTAATAACCACTAGTGGATTTTTTATCTCCCTTATCACCAGCATAGCCTGACTCAGAATAGCCAAAGATTGAAGCATATACATACTTCTTGTACATCAAACCTTTTCTAGGAGAATTTTTGATATAGGCAAGAATCATTAAAGCAGCTATCCAATGAACTTCTCTAGGCTGACGCATAAACATGCTCAATACTCTAACTACAAAGGTTATATCAGGCCTAGTCACTTTTAGGTAGATCAATTTTTCAATCAGCCTCCTATATTGTCCAGGATCGTCAAGGGGATGACTATCATCACACCACAAATCCACATTAACTTTCATTGGAGTGCTAGTAGGTTTACATCTCAAAAGGCCAGTTTTCTCAAGAAAATCAAGTGCATATTTCTTTCAAGACAGAAGTAACAAATGTTTTTGATAGGCAACTTCAATTCTAAGAAAATATTTTGATTTCTCCATATCCTTTGTCACGAAGTGACGCTTGAGATACTCCTTTATTTCTGCAAAGTGCACAGAGTCACTCCAAGTTAGCAGAATATCATCAATATATACTGTCAGAATCACTGAGCCAGACTTAGTGTGACGAATAAAGACCGAGTGATTAGAATAACAACGAGCAAAGCCAATTGTTTTCCATTGACAATTCAAAGGGGAAAACTTTACAAAATTCGAAGAGAATTACAAGTAAAAGATGAAAATTACCAAAACTTTTCTCTCAGAGTTTCTGGGAAAGTGTGCCGGTGGAAGCCTTGTCAGCACGCGACCACTTTATTCCGTTGACGATGCGAGCGACCAAATCTTTGAGTCTTCTGCTTAGAAATTTCCTTCTCGCCTGACTCCGAAATCGTTCAAAAATGGAAGATCTAGTGTGTTTGCACCCTGGAAGAGAAATAGAATTCTCTGAAGAATCTTGAAAGCTAGAGGTTAATCTCCTCTAAAAATTCAGCCTTGGCAAAAATCAGCCCTTGTCCCAGATTTTTCCGGCCAGCCATGAGCCCCTCCTTGTAGTGGGTTATTTATATGCCTTATGGGGTGTAACTGCTCTCTCAAAAATCAGCAGACTGATCTAGTCTAGCTTCGCAACTGAATCTAAAATAGTTTCACTGCGAAGTTAAGCATAGCTTCCGCGAAGTTAGAGCATGCTAGTGAAGCTTTTAATCAGCCAGTTGGCTTAAGGTTGTTACACCAATCCGTTGATTTGCTCCAACTAATTGAGGAATTTCTCTTGATCTTCTCCAACTAATTGAGGAGTAAAAAAATCACGGCAATTAACTGCTCAAAAAAGTGATATCAATCACATTAATCCCGTGCTGAGATTTAAATGGTCAAGAATGACCGAAAGAGCTCGCAGCGGAGCTAAGCTTCATGCAAAGCTAGAAAATAGCTCTCAGCGGAGCTACAAAAGAGCTTCATGCGAAGTTGGAAGATAAGCTCACAGCGGAGCTATTCAAAGCTTGCAGCGAAGCTAAAAGATAGCTCTTAACAGAGCTATGAAAAGCTTCAGGCGAAACTTAGAAATAAGCCTACAACGGAGCTACTCCTAGCTTGTTGGGAAGCTAGAACTTTGCTTGCAGTGAAGCTAAGTGTTAGCCTCTTGCTTTCTTCAGAAGACAAGGCTTGGTTCACTGTCTACTTTACTGAATCAGTGGAGTTCAAGTCATTGGTTTATCCATCAAGGATGGACAGGTCTTCACCCTGTTTGCGATTTATCTTTTAGAAGTGTCGACAAGTTGGACACCGTTCAGAACAGTTACAGAGCTGCCCTGGGAGTTTTGTCTTTTCGGTGTGTTAACAAAAACCCTCTTCAAAGTTTTCGTGAATCTGTAATAGATTGGTACAGATTCCGAAACACTTTGAACCTGAAGCCTGTGACCTAAATTTTGACACTGCTTAGATCAGAAAAGCCTGTTAGGTTGGGTGCAAATATGCATTGAACTAGGTAGCCAGATTGGTTAAACTAGGAACTCCAGGTGGAGCGGGCCTCATGTGAAGCTAATAAATGAGCTCTCCGCGGAGTTAAAACAAAGCTTCATGTGGAGGTGGTGAGGAGCTCGCAGCGGAGCAATAGTGAAGCTTCAGGCGAAGCTAAAAAATAAGCTCGCAGCGAAGCTAGAACAAAGTTTCATGCGGAGCTAATGATGAGCTCGCAACGGAGCTAAAATAAAGTTTCATGCGAAGCTAAAAATACGCTTGAGCGAAGTTAAACAACTCCGCTGTTTAGAGTTTCTTAACCTCCAAAACATCATTTCAAATTTAATTGAAATGATAGCTTTGCACTCCTTTTGAGAAGGCGAAGCTAGAGACCCAACAGTGTCTATAAAAGCCAATCTTGGCTGAATTTTCAGAGAAATTAACTTCTCTTCCAAAGTTTCAAGAACTTTCAGAGATTCAAAAATCTCTTCTTCCTTTTAAGACTTCTCAAGATCTCTAGTGAGATTCCATGGCACCCAAGCAGCGCCCAGGGAAAGAGCTAGCCACCTCTGCGACGACGGCGCCTCGTCCTCTGACCGTCGAAAGACCGATTGCTGGTAGGGATTTTCCTCTTTTTAGAGATTTTTGAAACTCTTTCGAAGCCAATTTTGGGTAATTCACGGTGAATCCATCATGATTCACCGGAATCTGATGATCTTAGGCAGTTGAACTCCCTTAAATTCGATTCCATCAAATTTTAGGGGATTTATTCCCCTTTAATTTTGCTGATCGAAATTAGAAGCCGAAGGGTTTTTTCTTCAAGCTTCCAGGCGAAGCTAGCCCTTAGGGCTTTTTGTATTCTGCTTCTTGGCAGAATATGAAACTGAGCTTCAGGGCGAAACTAAATGGAGGACTTTGAGTCCTTTGAATTCTTCTTAGGCACAAGTGCCCTTTTAAGTTCCAAGCAAAGCGAGCCCTTAGAGCTTTTTTGCACTCTGCCTCTGTGCAATGTAAAGCTTTGCCTCGGAGCGAAGCTGAGTCTTCGAGCGAAGCTATTACTTGAGTTTTCTTACACTTTTTCTAGAGGCTAACATTCTTATTCTTTTTTTGTTTTGCAGTGCATTACGCTCCCGGCCTATCTAACAGCTTATTCAGGTCCGTAAGGGGATGGATGGGAATGTCCGCTTCCAATTCAAGGGCAAGCGTCGCTATTTAGCGAGGGGAGTACTCCAGAGAGGAACGCACTTATCCTGAGTGGGGATGAACGCACCCTCTGCATCATCATCTCTACTGTCGCACTAGAAGGGGAAAATCGGACGATCTCTTGAAAATCGGAGTTTATCTTTGACGATGCAGCCCCAGACACCGATCAACAACTACTTGCCGGGGAAGGACAATGGGCTTATACCCTGGATGGAGATCAATATTATCTACCGAGAGCAAGTGTCATTACCCTCTGGCTTTCTTCCAGTCCGTAACGATGCCGAGGACGATGAACTGGGATGTAAGTCGATGCACAGAATCAGTGCATGTGGGGGTCCTGACCCATAGTAGCTTCACTAGGAGTGGCCCTCCTCACAGCGTCATAGGTCTACACTCGGACAACATTGGCCGTGAAATGCCCATGGGGGAAAATCTTGCCAAGGTCCCAACCTTCTTGAATCAATTTGTGAAGGCGGGAGGCAACTATCCGGCTACAGACTTGCGGACAGCAGGGTGAGTGTGCTCCTTCAAGCAACAGTGGTGGAGCAGTCTCACCATGTATGTATTGGACGTGTTTGAAGCTGATCTGAAGCGGTTAGGTCTTCACGAAGCTGTCAGAGCTACGTGCTTGGGGATAAACATTAATATCCCTAACTTCTACGTCGTCTTGGAGATGTACTGCCCAGCGTCATGCACGTTTTTTACACTGGTCGGCGAGCTGGGGATGGTGCTCCATGAGATGTCGGAAGTCTCCAATCTCCCTATGGGATCCAAACCATATGACGAGTACTTCCCATGCGCTGAGGAGTTGGCGCAGCTGGAGAAGGACCATCCGGCCCTATACGAGACGTACAAAGAATTAATGTCATTTCTACATTTGCCCTGACTTCTACCCCAGTCGCGGGAATGTAAACAAGTTAAAATCTTGGGTTGAATATTTATTCCCGGTCGAGGATGGGCCCCTTGAAAATCTGCAAACTCCGTTATCGAACAAAAAGATTGCCCAGGCCATGAAGGCGGGAGAACATAAAACATCGTTCTAGAGGAGGACGACGGTGAATACGAGCGAGGGGATACTTTCTCGAGTTTTCACCGCCAGGCTTCAAGACCAATATCTCGGATGGCCCTGTTGGCTGACTATCGTCAGCATGGCTAAAAAGGTGTGTAATCCCATCTCCACCTCTTGATGGAATTACACCCTTGGTAATCCTTCTGGCCGTTCAGCTAGTGCATAGACACTCGCTTGGTCTGCTACCAGCCATGGTCTGTCGTATCCAAAATGGGCTCATGACGTTGACGGAGCAGTTCTCCAAGAAGGTGACCGCTACCAGGGCGGGCAAAGAACTGATCTTCCCACGCGACGGGCCTTCTCCGAGAGTAGAGATGTCGTACACGTATCTAATGGCTTGGTTTGCTCTTCATTGCCCGGTCCTTATCCAACCGGGAGAAGAGCCACCAGAGGGTGTTTGTTTGCCCACCTTCACTGTTTTGAGAACTCTCAGTGAGAAGGCAAATATTTAACGGGGGTCCAGAGACTGGTCGAGCATCAGGATTCATGTAGTCTATTCCGGTGCTTCCCGCATATCCCAGGCACTCTATACGGCAAGGAGTTTCGAGACATTTGAGACGACCGCTCTTCGCTAGCAGAAGGTACATTCAAGTGGTTGGTCAGTATCAAGCCTTCCCATTTGGTGTATCGATGGGAGGACATTTGTCATCTGGAGCCACATTTGCCCAAGTCGCTTCGCCTACCAATTTGGTTATGACCAATTATATGTCGGTAACCCCAACTCTCAGCTCGGGTACATGGGTAGTCTGATCGACGATACCAGGACTTGGAGGCACTTTATTGCTGGGTGTACAGGGGCCCGATTTTGCATGTCATACCGGACTCCTAATCTTCTCACAAGCCTCGATTTTTGCCTGTGGTACAAGGTGTCCAATGCGTGTCCATCATCATACAAAGTAAATTCTACTGGAATCAAGTGGATCGCACATCGCCTGAGAGGAAGTTAGAAGAGCAAAAATACGAGAAGCGAGTCCGAGTCAGGCCTAGAAGAGTTCCCGGCCGAAGCCGAGAGCGAAACCTCAGTTGCAGCCAGCCCATGCATTGGTGAAGTAGGCAGTGAACCGGCCTAAGAGGTTGTTACTGCTGCCCTCAAGAAAGAAGAGAATGAAGGAGGAGAATCCCGACACTTACTTTAAGCGAAAGCCTAGGTCGCCTCCTCCAGGTGCTCCCCCTCGGAAGAAGATTGTTAAGCCCTCGAGTCGGCGTTGTAGGTCCCTGGAGATTAGATAGGCAGAAGCACTGTCGGCCTATGTCCCTCCTCCTGCTCCTCCAATGATTGAGCCAACTGTCGGCGAAACTTCAGGGAAGTTTGTACCAGTCACAGATAATACCATCTCTTTCTATTTTAACACTTGTTTCCGTGACTAACTCTGAGTCTTGGAGTACAGATGAATAAGATGATCAGGCATGGGATGACCTTTTTAAAAGTTGTACCGAAGACGTGGGAGTGAAATACACCTAGAGGGGGGTGAATATGTGTTTTGCTAATCAAATACAATTTTAAAACTACTTATGATGAATTATGCAAACGGTCACTCAAAACAAGAATTGAAGCCGAATTTCCCGTGAAGGGCTTTAAAACTTCTCCTCTTTGATTCCTCTAGATAATGAGTTAAGGTGCTCAATTGTCTCCTTGTTGAGATGACTATAGATCAGTAATGAAAATGACGGAATGAAAGCAATTATAGAATACAAAATGAATAATTACACAAGTATGAAAAATGAAAAGCAATAGACAGCAAGACACAAGCAATCGCAAACACAAAAGAATTGTTCCGAGGTTCGAGCCACCGCTCTACGTTTCCGTCTTCACCACTATGAAGGATTTCACTATCCTCGGACCTTCCACAAAGGGACCTTACACAAAGGAATTACAACTTGGTCTATACAAGACCGGAGTATACAACTCCACCAACTCAACCCTCTACACAAAAGATAGCACAAAATCAATTGAGGTTACAAAGGTTATCCAACAAGATCACATACTCTCTTACAACTTCCTATAGAATAGAATATGAATTGTTACTCAAGAAGTTAAGTGAGAGATGAAATTCAGTTAGAAAGAATAGAAGAGCTTTAAAACCAACTGAAAATAGCTTTGAAAAGAAAGAACTTGAAGATTGGAAGCTAGAAAAACTTTTCTCTTTTGAAATAAACTTGAAAACTTGTAAACTTGTGTATATTTCTTGTCTAAAACCAAAACAAATGACCCATATATATAGGCAATGAATAAATATCATTTATAAATCATATCAGGTCATTTGGGGTGTGTTTAGATACTTGAAAACTAAAAATGCCTGTTGAAATTCATTAAAAACAAAATAGATCAATAAACTAACCGTTATAGCCAACTGGCAGGCTGTCGGTCGATCGGCCGATCGACTGACAGCTCATACATAAAAGAGCCATTGGCTCCGGTCGACCGCTCTTTAGTTCAACAGGAAAAATCAAAGGTCGATCGATCGGGGTTAGGGTCTCTCAGTCAGTCGACCGACAACGTGCACAAACGTGCACACCCCTAGGCCAAAGGCCCGGTCGACCAGTCGGTCGACCAGTCGGTCGACCATTTTGGCCTGAAATGGGCACCGGTCGACCGTCCGGTTAACCGTTCTGGCCTGAAACAGTTTTCTGGATATATTTTGAGTTTCAAACATTTTTCTAAATATTTTGTATTGGTTTGGGTAATATAGCAATGTATAGGTGATGAGATACATGTTCTAAACTTGTTATAAAATTTTGAAAAATTATGAGACATGTATCAAAACCAAACATGCAAAATACCAATACTATCAAAACTTGTATTTTTTGAAATCATGTATTTTGTGTATGTAACTTCTTGAGCATCAAAATTATATTCTACTTTTAACAAACTAATATCTTACAAGACTCTAGGTGACTACAAAATCTTCAACCGGGCTTCTTCTTTAGCGACGTTTGAGTCTTTGAGCTTTAATCCCGTATTTGAATCTTCTTGAGTCTTCAACACCTTCCGTTAGAGGAAGAAAGCTCCTTGAATCCTTATAATCCTGAAAATATATTTAAACACTTAAACTTGATTAGTACTAAATAACCACATATGTTTTGTTATCATCAATACCATAAAACCGGGTGATTGTAACCTTGGGCCAACAATCCCCCCTTTTTGATGATGACAAAACATATGAGTTATTTAAAATAAAAGATACGAAAAATCTTGAAAAAGCTCCCCCTCAAGTTATGCTATCTATCAAGTACAAAAAAACATTATGACTTTAAATGGATTTGACAATATGAGCAAGTCACACATATATGCACATATAAAGATGATACCAATGTAGAATAATATGCATATATAGCCTACCATCCTTCCAATCCTCATTCCTCGAAATACAATATGAAATGAATAAAAACAATAAATCATGGTATTGTATATAAGCATGGAAATGAATATAGAATACTAAAACAACTAAATAACTCAAATATCTCTCCCTTTTTGTCATGTATCAAAAAGGGAAAGACATCAACATGAAAGAGATATTAATTTGAAAAAAAATACATGTATAAAGAATTTAAAAATACATGAAACAATTTAAAAACTTATGAATCTATAATACACACATGTAACTCACCACAAATGAATAAAAATCTATTATAATATATTATAATCCCATGTGAAGGAGACACATTTCTTCATTAACCGTGTGAACGGTTGACAACGATCCAAAATTTTGCAATGAATCTTCAGATGTAGGCGAGTCTGCCTTGTAAACCTCTGAGCTCTTTGAGGGTCCTCGGAGGTTGCATGCTCCGAATGGCCTTGATTTTATTAGGGTGCAGGTGAATTCATTTGGATGTGACGATAAATCCAATAAACTTTCCACTCGACACTCCCATCTTCAGCTGATGAGCCCGTATGATGTCAAACACAGTTCTCAGGTCACTGAGGTGGTTACTTTTGCTGCGACTTTTGATTGCAATATCGTCAATATAGCATTCCACCATTTTTCGTAGATGATCACGGAAATTATGATCATATCACGTTGGTAAGTTGCACCTGCGTTCTTCAATCCGAACGATATTACTGTATAATAGTATACCCTGATGGCGTTCTAAATGACATATGCTTCTTCTCATCCGGCTGCATCTTGAGTTGATTGTACCCTGGAAAGCCATCCATAAAGGACATCTTTTCAAAGTCACACATATTGTCAATCATGACATCAGTGATGGGCAACGAAAATTCGTCCTTAGGACATGCTGTGTTAAGATCACGGAAGTCAATGCACACCATGATCTTCCTGTTCTTCTTAAGTACATGGACAATATTAGCAACCCAGTCTGGGTGCTGCTCCTCTCGAACAAAACAACATTCAATGAGTTTATGAACTTCGGCTTCAATTGCCTCCATTATGTTAGGTTAAAACTGTCTTTGATGTTGCTTAACCGGCTTGGCATCCAGTTTGATGTTGAGACGATGCAGGGCTACCTGAGGATCGAGGCCAGACATGTCTTCATAGCTTCAGGCAAAGACATCTATATACTCTCGAATGAGAGATATGAGGTCTTGCTTTTTCTAGTGGCGATAGGTTTTCACTTATAGAGATGAGTTTTGGGTGTGCTCCTATTTTAAATATCGGCTGAGTCGGCTGAGATATCGTCTGATATCTCCTTTTTTGCCTGTTGTCGATACGATATGGGGAAATCGTTCATCATAACGTTTGCAACAAAAAACGGTCGATATTTTAAATATCGGCTAATAAGTTGCCCAATATCGGCCGATAAATCACCCGATATATTGCCCGATATGAAATAACTTATTTATTGCACGATTGCGTGCAAATGTACATTTTTTTACTGTCTTTGCATGCATATTACATCATTTTTATTAGGTAGATGATATCTATTACACTAAACTAACTTTTAGTTATCAATATTTCATTATATATAATGTCTGATATGAACGCCCAATATGCGCGCGTATCCCCGATATCTCCACCGATATCCGATCTCCGATATGAAAACCCCATTCGATACGATCCCGATATCCGATATTTAGAACCTTGGGTGTGCTTGATATATATGTTGCTTTAACAGATGGTGGAAGAGGGATAGACCTTGATGCATTAACTGGACTTTATGAAGAGAATATGGAATGGATTCAAAGAACGTGACCTCTGCAAACATAAAGTACTTTCTGTTGGTAAGATTGTAGCACCGGTATCCTTTTTAAGTTATAAAATACCCAACGAAAACACAATTGATAGACCGTGGAGACAGTTTATCTAATCCGAGCAATGAAAAATACACTTTTGTTAAGATGGAGACAAGAAAACGGAATTTTTCATTAAGAACAGATGAAGGCGTTCTATTAATGAGATAACAAGCAATTAACATAGCATCAGACAACAAGAGTTTTGGAACATGCATCTGAATCACCATGAGTCTAGCAATACCTAGAATGTGTCCATATTTGCGTTCAGCGACAACATTCTGTTGGGAATCTTGGGGTGTATGAGAGAGAAGTTTGATGAATAATCTCATTCTTAGAATAAAAAACAAATACATCATTTTTCATATATTCCAAAGCATTATCGGTACGAAGCACACGAATAGAAGTAGAAAATTGAATTTTTATTTCATTAAAGAAAAGTTTAATAACATCAAAGACCTCAAAGCTCTCTTTAAGCAAATAAAGTCAAGTCATGCGAGCGAAGTCACCAATAAAAAAATATCAAAAGCCTTTAACTGAAGACACACGACTAAGACCTCAAACATCTGAATGAACTAACTCAAATGCAGAACTACTACAGTTATTGACTCGACTTTGATGAGTGGCACGGTGATGTTTGCCCAACTCACAAGACTTACAATCTAAACTGAAAATGAAAGACTAAAACTACAAACTGAAGTTTTTGCACAGAAGGATGACTCAGACACCAGTGCCAGAGAAGAACAAGATCAGGTTGACCTTCAACTAAACCATTAGGGGAACTCTGTCGTACAAACAGTACATGTCTCCTCTCTCATGTCCCAAACTAATCCTCCTCCCAGTTGATAGGTTCTGAAAAATACAGTGGAAAGGGAAAAAAGGTTATTTTGCAATTATTTTGCTTGGTAAACTGGCTGATGGATAATAAGCTAACAGGAAATTTGAAAACATATAAGACACGAGTAAGAGTCAAGGATGGAGTAGCCTGAACTACCCCATTACCTGTACAGGTGACTGGGTAATATTAACATAAGAGAATTTATTTGAAAGATTTAATGAGACAAATTTTTGCTTAATACATGTCATGTGGAACGAGACTCCTGAGTCTAATATTCAAAGCAATGTTTAAAATAACGATAACGTAGCAATAACGTTTTTCTTTTGTTATGTTAACATAGGTTATAACGTAACGCATAACGTAGGTTATGCGATTTAATATTTATTTAATAAAAATAAATATATATATACTATATTTAAAATTTTTATAAAGAGAAAAATAATTTTAAAATATCTTTAAAAATATCAAAATAATATATAACACATTTAACAAGTCTCACAATAAATTTTAGCGAGCATCAAGGAATTGAGGTGCTCTAATGTCATGTGATTCCTCGTCAATTGAAGAGAGATCGAAAAGAGATTGACGACGAGTTCCTCGTCAATTGAAGAGTCGTGCTGTTTTTTAATTTTTGGAACATTACAATGATGAGTTCCTCATCAATTGAAGAAAGATCAAAGAGAGAGAGGAACTAGAGTGCTTCGATGCTCGCCGATAAGAGAGATGAAATTGAAGAGGAACTGTAGAGAGAGGAGGAATCGCACGAAGGAGTCACCGTCGTTGTCGCCTTCGACTGCAGAGAGAGGAGGAACTTGGGTGCTTCTATGTTTCACTTGCCTTCGCCAATTTAGGGTTTCACGTCGATTTGGTCTTGAGAGAGAAATCGCTTCATTGTTTTATATTTGCAATCTGTGTAAATAATGCGAGTTACGAATGTTATGTTATTTTCATAACGCAACGTTTGTAACGCTCCAAAAAATGCTCGTTACTGGGAACTGCGTTTTTTTGCGAGTGTTATATAACGACTAGGTGTTGTTATGTTCTGTAACGGGGTTATACCGAGTTACATAACGGGTTTTTTAAAACATTGATTCAAAGCTTTTGAGGAGATGCAATATAGGCATTAATACATAAAAAGGATGTATGAGTCGCAAATGACTAGTCTAAGAAAGCTCAAGCTGACGCAGTCGGTCATACTTTTCCTGTGATAGCACCACAGTGGAAGAGCCAGAAGAACCACCAGGTGGAATGGATGAAGGGACATGAGTAGCACCACTATAGGTAGGATAAAAAATATAAACTAGTTGTGCCCATTCAGGACATCCAAACTTCTCCCAACACTTCTCAGAGATATGATTATTCCTCCAACAATACTTACATTATCGGGACCCCTTATCACGGCCACTCTGCCTACCACCATAGGATCCACGTCCTCCTTCAAATGAGCCATGTCCTCCAAAATCACGACAGCAACTGCGACTTCTGCCGCGTCTGGAGATCATAACAGAATGCTCAACAGATGGTGCAGGGAAAACATCTGCATCAGTAGACACACGCATAACTCTGGAGAAATTAGTAGTCAATGTGAGAATACTATCTCCTCTCAGTATCTGACCACGCACCTGTGATCGCAATGAGGGACTCAATCCAAATATAAACTTCGACACTGCTAGATCCTGACAATACTCTCTCAGTGTCGTTGTATCAGTAACAGCAGGCGATGCATCTCCAACTCATATATTAGAGTCTTAAGTTCTCTATAGAACTCAAGCACAGATCGATCTCCATGCTTGAGCTCAAACATGCACTCATAGATCTCAAACACCATCGAAGAATTTTTCTTATTTTCATACATCACTTTCAGGGTATCCCACATCTCCTTCACAGTAGTCAAGAACATGACACTACTACTGATTTTCTCCTCCAAGTTGTTCAGGAGCCATGTCATCACACAATAGTCACCAGAAAGCCAGATCTCGTATATGGTGACAGTAATAGCAGGTGGAGGATCAAGTTGATAAGCCAATTTATTCTGAGCACCAATGAAAATGCGAAAAAATTATGCCCACAACAAATAGTTAGATCCATTTAGCTTCACAGTAGTCCCCAAGATAGTCTTGAGACCAAACATCCCGGCAGCATGGGAAGTAATCAAAGTGGAGGATGAACTTGTATCTTCTGACATCTCAGTCAGTCACAAACAAAGACCAGAACAGCCAGTAGTAGAATAAACAGCCAGTGAATCTTATTTAATTATTAAAAGAAAATTAATGAAGCCAAATCAGATAATACAGGTGACCTGATCAAGTCATGAACAAGAGTTTTCGACCTCGTTTAGGCTCCAGCAAGCAGCAACGGGTCTTGAGGGGCCTTGTTGAGGCTCATGCAGCCTTCGTCGACTCCAAGGAAAAACGACAGAGCCACGGCGAAAGCAGGAGACGGTGGAAGAGTTCAGCAAGGGGACGACGAAGGCAGGGAGAGTTCAGTAGGCCACGGTGAAGACTGGGGATAGGTCACGAGGGACAGGGGAGGTTGCGAGGGTCGGGAAGCCTTCAGCAAGGGCCCACGAGATCCTTGGTTGCCTCGTCGCCGACTCCCGAGGGTCTGGGTTGCCTCGTCGTGGGCTCACGAAGGCCTGGGTTGCTTGTCATGGCCTCGCGAGAGGCAGGGAAGCGACTGTGTGGCCTGGCGAAGGCCTGGGATACCTTGTCGAGGTCATGCGAACAATTGAGATCAGTCAGTGGGGGTGATCGGTGATCAGATTTGAGAAGAGAAAGATGAAGAAGAAGAGAAAAGAAGACGACAGCGATTAGGGTTAAGCTCTGATACCATGTTATTAACTAAAACCCTATTCTCAATCTTTATTAGAGCAATTGATAGGATATATATTACAATTGATGGGTATGAGCTATTGGTAGAAGCCCAAGCCCAATAACCCACTAACTCATCTAACACTAATCATGAGCATTTTTTATGTTATTTGATCTTTCATTCACAAGACAGCCCCAAATTATTACCCTAACCCTCTATCAGATCCAACAACCCTTTGCAACTTAATTTCATCCCAAAGTCCTCTCCAGAAACACTTAAATTCAGAATAATAGATCTAAAACAAAAAGAAAAATCAGTCTGGTTTGTCCTGCATCACTATGTTACCAGGACACTCAACTTTTAGGTTTTTGATGTCTCAGACACTTGGACACCGGGGACATGTCTAGGACACTCAACGACACAAGTAATAGACCTATGACGATATTACAATTCCATTACAATCTTGGTTATATTTCATAGATGCGAACTAAAGATATTGAAACTAGATTCTGTTGGATAAAAAATGGGAGCTATTATGTTGAATTCTAGCCAATCTCTTTAGTTGATTACTCAGTGCATACATGGCTCTGTACATATTAAGCTTAGCTATGAAACATAGCTGCACTATCGTATCAGATTTATCAGACATTTTAGGGCACCTGGACACTTAACAGCCTAGTCCATGAAACAAAGATAGGAGAGATGCATCATTTATAATAATGCTTTTCGTTGAAACTGTCAAAATAATATATGAATTTGAAGCTGTTTCTAATATGGATAAAGAAATGAAATGTGCTAACCTTAGTGCACCCATTATTGGATACTGTGTGCCAGCATAGTAAAGAAGCCGAAAGAAATAACAGTTCTCAAATGATGCAGCATACTCCAATCTCTTGTCCCTCCCCATCGTCTTTAACATTCATAACTTTGGTTAGAAACTGTTGGCAGATGCATGTAAATATAAATCAGAAAGCAGTTCATCCTCACTGGAGAATAGTGCTTACTTGCATTATGCCGCTTGAACCCGGCAAATCCTAAAAATAAGAGCATGAAAAAAAAGAGTAAACATAGTATCTTTGAGCATCCAGAAATATGGCCTAGATTACTGAAGCAGAAGAACCACACACAATAAGAAGGCTCCTTATATTTGGATTAATAAGAATGGGCCACTAATCTCCAGTGATTGTAATATCAAGAAATAAAACTCTACGAGGCGACCTGATCAAGGACTTCCGAGGAGGTCACCAATCAAGTGCAATAGAAGAAAGACAAATTAAGATCTACCTGCAAATAATAGCGTGACCTGTGAAGATGAAAGACCATGCAACTTGATTCAAAATCCTAAGATTTACATGTATTTAATGTTCTTTAATCATTTCACTGGTGAGAATTTGTCCTATAAAATTTCATAAAGGACTTTCAGCTTTATCAATACGACTCACTGGCTTATATATGTTCAGCGATGAATGCAATTTCTTATAGTGAATATAAAAGTTTAATTCTTGATTGCAAGAGCTTAATCTGTATAACCAATATGGTAGGCATTTCTTAATCTGTATAACCAATATGGTATGCTTTTACTACTAGCCAATTATCCTCCTTGGTTCTGATGTTGTCTAATCTGCCAATTGTAGCTGCTTTATAACAATTGTCCAACAGAAAACAAAGATATTTCTCCCAAAAAAAATAACAAAGATATACTGCATACAACCTTCAGGCGAGGATTGATCAGAATCACTGGACGGTTACCAGCTGCATTGGTCATAGCTTGTAAATCCTGTAAAGTTAACCCAGAAGTTAGCACAAAAAGTTAAACTCTTTTGTCGTGTACAGCGTACATAGATTTGAAGGACCAATTTCATCACAAACCCCTTACATCTATTATACAGTTTCCAACAGCATTTTGAGGAGCGACTAATATAAATATATCATCTTGTTCATCAACCTCCTTGGCACCTACAATTCAACTGATAAATGAGTTTCAAACCCAACAATATTTTGTGAACATAAAATCATTTAATAATACAATCATAAGATTTACAACCACACACACACACACACAAACACACACAGAGAGACCGCACATGTAATTACTCTGGTGGTTCTGATTCTGTAGAACTGTTTTCAACTTAGAATCACAGGCCTAAGCAACTTTTTGTTTATTCTTTAGCAGACAGTAATATACCCATAATTATTATTAAAGATTCTAAAATGCAATCATGGATGGGTTCAGATTCTGCAGATAAGGCCTTATTTTAGATGTTTTGTTAGAATGTGAACCTCAAACCAAAACTGTCTAGGTGAGACAAGATACCAATTGTCAACTTGATATATGAGTATTAATTCTTACTTGAATGTCCTGGGATGAAATAAATTTTCTTACTGTCTTTTCTATCATATGCTTGACTGGCAGGATATCTTTTTAACGAGGCAGACTAAACTGTGAAGGGGGGCGAACTCTAAGAAATCTCAGCCTAGGGTTTATCTTTCAAGATAGGGCTTAGGAACCGCTCCCTGAGGTTTCTTACCCAAAGCACACAGGCTATTCAAAATGCTCAAATAACAATTTTCATTATCAATCATTAACTGAAGAAAACAATGGTAATCTCAGCCTTATATAGGCCTACAAAAAAATAACTCCCACCACAACCGATGTGGGATAAAACCAACCAACAATAATAACCAACTAAAACAAACTACAATAAGATAAGATAAGACAACAACTAAATCAAACAAATCCTACTCAATTTCCCCATCATTCCCCCGGGTTGGGGAAAGCTCGACCCTTTCGAGTGCAGATCTCAACTCTCAATCGGGCCATGGTGGCAGTCGTGGACCCAACAGATGTGCATCAAGGCTGAACCAAGGCGGTGTGGGTGGGACTGGCTTCTGTGACAGATCTGCTATAAAAGATGACAACTCAAGCAATGTGCAGGTAATAGAAAGAGGCGCATCCTCCAGGATGAGAACTGAATCAACTGCACTTCGCACCATGAATAGTCTGACCTCCTGTGACTGTCTCCTGTAGAAAGATCTGCAAAGGATCGTACAAGTCAGGCGATCTTTGGGACACTGGAACCCTCATAGCTGGTGTGGATGCCGTTAGCTCCATGGCAAGCTCCGCTGATAGATTTACTGAGTTCTTTATAAGAGGCTCTTCTATCTTTGGCTCTGGTTCGGACTCATCAACAACTACTGGCTCTGGCTCTGGCTCTAACTTAGCTGCATTATCTTGTTCTGGCTCGTGCTCCAACTCAGCAACAACTTCTGACCCTGACTCCTCGAGAACGTCAGGCTCGACAAGGGCTGCAGGCTCTGGATCTGTATCCTCTTTTCAGCCTGACTTGCTACAAGTTTTTCTAGGGCCACCCGAATCTCAGTGCAGAGATCTGTGATTGACCGGATCTCGGGCTCTTGCTCAACATTGGGCTCTTTATAGTCTGATTCAGCTGAATAAATGGGTGGAGCTTAACGAGCGCGAAGAAAGTCTTGCAAGAGAAACCAATATCGACATAACTTATGATTGTTCTCTACCCAATAATATGGCTCTCCCACCACCTTCATTCGGGCATAGAGGCACTTTTACTTAGATATCAGAGAAAAATAATTGAAGAAAGTTTCAAGATTGCTCTCCCAGTCTTCATAACCGTAACGGTCATAAAAACCACAAAAAGTCGGGACAGCCGCATACATTTTCCATTCAACTTCCTTTGGATCACCATTAGTATGAATATATTGGCCACAAAAATAAAATCCCATAAGGAAAATTTCAGTGCATAAACTCAAAAATTACCCAAGAATCTCAAAAGCTCAAACTGGACCCAAATCGGACTGGAAACAGGTCCCGAAACGCTGTTGGATTGTTGCAGGACTTATGGCAGCACCAAACAGGGATTGTGGAGGTCGTCTCTTTTACTTGAATGCTGTGAAAATCTATCTAGTAGCTCCGGGGCTCTGTCACGAACCCAACGCTTCAAACAGAGCTCAAAACGGACTCCGAACGGGTGAGCTTTGGGTTTTGGGGGGAGATTTATAGTAATCAAGGGTTACTGTTCACGTGAACAGTAATCGCATGATTACTGTTCACGGAACAGTAATCCAAAAAAAATCTCTCTTTTTTCAGATCTAGGTTTTTTATTTCTTTTCTTTTTTTTAATTTTCAAGAATTAGGATTTTAGGAATTTGTGAAAGTTTTGGTGGAGAAAAAAGAATTTTATGGAAGCTAGAATTTTATGGAAGAAGTGAAAAAGAGCAGGATTTAGCTCTGATACCAAAATGATGAGGGATGAACTCTAGAAAATCTCAACTTAGGGTTTATCTTCCAAGATAAAGTTTAGGAATCTCTTCCTAGGGTTTCTCATTCAAAGCACACGAGCTACTCAAAATGCTCAAACAACAATTTTCATTATCAATCATTAACTGAAGAAAACAATGGTAATCTCAGCCTTATATAGGCCTACAAAAAAATAACTCCCATCACAACCGATGTGGGATAAAACCAACCAACTAAAACAAACTACAATAAGATAAGATAAACCAATAACTAAATCAAACAAATCCTACTAGATGTCCCCATCAAACTGTATATTATGGGATCAAGGTGGAGAACCTCCCAAAAAGTAACTACACCTTCTAATTTGAGTGGCAAATCACAGACTTGAAATTGAATCCACTATAAACAGTGTAATTGGGTTGTTGAGAAGGTCCAACAAATATTCCTCAGAGGAAGATTAACTTTGTTCTACGCTTCCACAAGGTGAATATTCCTATCTTCAAATTTTGTGATATATATTGCTTCTATGGCAAGGATGTAGGTCTTATCTTGGAATTTACAACAAAATTCATAGACATCATTATTTAAAAAACAATAGATGTGCATGAGCTGTCATAAGGGAAAGGATAGAAAAGGGGTAATTGGCATTGGAATCCTGTTAGTAGGAAGAATTTGATTTGTGCGGATGTCACTTGTATCAGTGTTGGAATCGTGTTAACAGGAAATAAAGTGATTTTGTTGGGATGTCAATTTCTTTGAGAACACTTCAGTGCACTTTTCCCTCCATTCTGGTACTGCTCGAATCCGAATTCTCCTCTGCTTAAGGTTTATCAATGCAGAAAGAACATTATACTATCTCTGTCAGCTTACCCCCTGCTAAATTAACTTCTTCTCATGATGGGTTTGAGCTTCCGATAGACTTCGGAAAAGTACACATTCTTCTAGTCAACACTTCTATTGCTAAAGTTGTGTCTTACTCTCATTTATTGCCTACATATTTTAGCTTTGCGAAAACCTTGTCTTTTGTGTCTCTTCCTAAGTTTTATCGTGATGCTACAATGGATCCAATTGGGAAAGAGCTATAATGATGAGATGATTGTTTTGCTTAGTAACGAAACATGGGAGTTAACTCCTTTACCCCAGGGAAAACAAGCGGTTGGTTGTCGTTGAATATATGCTAATAAGATCTCTAAACGGTGAAGGCACGATTGATAGCTAAACGGTATACACACACCTATTGTCTTGATTATTTTGAGATATTCTCCCAGGTTGCTTGTTTGCATTATGTCAGTATTCTTTTATCTGTTGTGATAGTGAAGTAGTGACCATTGTATCTGTTGGATGTAGAAAAAAAATTCTCATGGTGATCTTTAGGAGGAGGTGACTCAAACTTTCAGAGAGTTTGAAATGTGCAAACTTAAGAAAGCTACTTTGCAGCAGTGTCTGGGAGCTTGCTTTCATAATCTTAGTATTGTTGCACGCTATGGTTTGAAATGGTGATAATCTGATCACCCTATCTTTGAGCATACTTTTTTTGGCATCAATATTATTGCAGTCTATGTTGATGACATTGTTGTCACTGGTAATATCATCAAAGCATTGTTGGTATTTTGAGTGCCTCACATTCATTGGAGAAAATTATGTGACAAGGAGGAGATTATTCAGCTACCAGAACTGTTAAGCTGTGGAGCCAAATTATTGCCTTGATGATTTTTCGCCCCTACACAGAGTCATTACGCAAACCGACCTGTGCAGCTCAGGTCTCCGTAGGGGTTGGAAGGGGGTGCGGAGCCCCCTACCAAGGGCTTGGGGGCGGAGCCCCTGGAAAAAAATTACTTTGAGAAGTCCCTCTTGTAGATCTCAGAGGGGGCAAAACACTCCTAGTAAATAGGTTGGGCGAGTTCAGAGTTTCATGTTGAAAGCAAGGTCGGAATCTCGCTCCGGAGTAGCAGATTAGTATCACTCCGGAGGAGTACTCCGAAACATCTAAGTGGAAGAGCCTCCAAAGAGATAGTGCAGAGTAGCATCACAGAGATGCATAGTGGAGAAGCGGTTAAGTCTGGAAGCTTCGTAACCCATGAAACTTGGGGAACACACAAGGGCAGTTTGGTGGTAGCTTTTGAAAGCAGATACGAAGCTTTCAAAAGCTCTGCGGTGATTTTCAGATTTTCAGTTGTTTTCTGATTGGGATTCTGAAAGGGTTTCCGAATCTTCTTTCTAAAGGCAGTTGATGGTTTTGCTGAATATTTGGTAGGTCTAAATTTATTTTAGAAGTTTATAAAATCCCTAGCTGTGGATTTTTGTTAAGAGGAGATTGTTTTATTGGCTTTATCCACCTTGTATTGAGAGTTTGAGAGATCTTTGTGTGAGATCCTTGTAAACTCTGTTTTTGCTTCTCATGTTAATAAGAATTTCTTCCCCTTCTCCCTTAAAATCTTGTATTCTTGATTTGAGTTTTTTCTCTTATGGTAATCAAGTTATATTGCTTGCTACGGTAGATTGCTCGATATTTTCGCTACTACTCTTATTATTTGCTGGTGTTTATCACAACAAGTATTACTTAGTTGAAGGAATAGTTAAGTTCTCATTTCACATGAAAGAAACATAATCTATTAAGGTTTTTTTTTGGAATAGAGGTGATTTGGTACCCGAAAGGACTTTCTTTGTCTCAAAGAAAGTATCTAACCCATTTTATCAGAACAAACAAGTATATTAGGGTCCCAACCCATTGACACTCATGTAGATTCCGATATTCATGGAGCCTCTTATTGGTTCAGGACAGTATTGGCAATTGATTGGTAAACAAACTAACTTAGATTGTGACTCACTCTCTTCCTATGGATATCAGTGTGTAAAGTCCGCGGATGCAAACAGATACGACACAAAGCAGATATCAATCTACCTATATTCATATTCCTTTTCATGGCCCAAATACGAATACTGTTTTGGATCTTTAATGGTCATGAAAACCATTATCATATTTGACAAAATTGGAAATGGATATGAGACCAATATTTATGAAAATAGATATAAATATGAGCTTCAAAAAGATAACTCTACAAATATAATTATTCATGAGAAGTAATCAGATGAAAATTTGGTGTTGCTAAAAATTTAAGGCTTTGTATAATAAAACATAGTTGTGAAGATGTCATCAAAAAGATGTCATAAATATGGATCTTGCTAATTAATGGAAGATTATATCACTAAATTAACTCCTTGTGAAGTTCCTACTACTCATTACACTAGAGTCTGGGGTTATCTCATGAATAAAAAGATGTTATACTATTCTATATATGTTATTAACAAAAGTAACGTACTGGATATTTAGATCCCACCATAGTCCTATTCTTTGTGACATTTGTATTCAGATTCGGATTCAGGAAAAAAATCTAGGAAGAAAAACATATTCATGTTCAATTAAATTTGGTAGGAAAATCTCAACCAAATTTGGGAAATTTCAACTCCGAATACGAATAGGATCATTAAAATCATATTTTTTGCAACTTTGGGATATGTAGAGTCTGTATCATCTTCATTAGACTGCGGTTTGTCATGTCTTTGCACTATCTTAACTAAGGATATCTTAATGGGACTCCTGGTCAGTCTTCTTATTTAGATACTGATTAGATTGGTGATCCTCTTGATTGTCGTACTATTACTGCTTATTGTACTTTCCTTACGAGTAAAATTTAGTACCATAAAGGTGTAAGAAGAAAAATATTGTTACTTGATCTAGTGTTTGAGGCCGAATACAAAACCATGGCTCATACAACTCATGAGTTGTTGATTCAATTTCTTCTCTGTGAAATTGTGTCTTCTATGACAAGCCAATAATGATGCATTATAATAATGAAACTGCTATTGTCCTTTACAAATAATCCTATTTTTCAAGAGAGAACAAAGCATACTGAAGTACTCTATCACTTCTCCAGAGGCATACTTATGCAGCATCATGTAGTCACTTCATTTGTTACATCTAGTTGTCATCTTGGCGGTATTTTCCACTAAAACTGTCTCAAGAGGTTTCTCTCTTTTGTAGCAATTTGGATATAATTAAAATCTATGCTCCACACTTGACAAATAGTATTAGAATAATACATGAATAGTTATGTAATTAGTAAAAGTAAGGTATTTTATGTTATTTTTTAACTTCATGTTCTTGCTAGAACATGCACTGTTTCCATAACATATAATAAAGACATCATCCCGAGTTGGGTTGAACAATATCTCAATACAAGCTATGATTTGTGGAGAAAATTGAGTGTCGTATTAAAAAAAGGACAATGTCAGACATGGTAATTCTCCAAATATAAGGCACAAAAACATGATTACATGCATGTTTCTTTGTGAATATAAATACATCTACACATATGTATGTATTTGATTTTGTTTATGGGTGGAAGAACCTTAAAGGGTAAAAAAGTGAACTTATTATGATATAAATTTAACTAAGAAAAGAAACTAATACTTCATCTTATGGATTTACATAATTAATGATACCTTCTTCATAAGTGTGCCAATAAGTGTTTGACCTGGGGTGCATGCATATGTTGTGTAGGGCACAAATGGACTCTACGATATCATATCAGTTACATGTATATGTTAATTACCCAAAACTACTAGAAAATCAAGAAGTATAGATCAATAAAACAATGTTACCGGCATATTTACCCACCTCACGCCTGCCATCGCAGAAGTCTCCTAACGGTGATAAACCCCGTCTATTAGTGTGCTCCTGTCACAAAAGCGACGGTCTACTAGAAGTGAATGGGTTTCCTAGAAAAGAGTGATGTCTCGTAGAGATATTGTACTAGAAAGTTGGTGGAAAATGGAACTCACAATATAAATGGCACGATAGAGGTGTTTAGCTTGTAGAAGAGAGAATTATTTTCTGTGTTGTTCTGTGGTCTGAACTCTCCATTGCACAGAGTGCAGTGTGATTGTTGCAGGTCACCTGGTCAATCGTGTCAATGGTTGGGAAAGCTGTTATAAGGGTTAGCTGGACTTGGATCCAATCCAATGGATTTCAGATCTAGCTGTTTTAATGACTAGTTGGACTTGGTCCATTTGCATTCATATATAGCGAGTGAGTTGAAAGAATTGAGTTCATTTAGTCCACAGCGACAGTCTACATGCACTCACAATGCAGCTAACTATGTGAGCCAAGCCAGCTCCCCTCCAGCGAAAAAGCGCAATAAGTTGATCAAGCCCATATAGGACGAAAAGCAATTTAAACCCAAGTGGAGACGCCTCCAGTTCCAAGTGGGGACTGTTACACAGAAACTGGCAAACCAACAAAAAACGAAAGAGATTTGAAAACCATGAAACTTTTGAAATCCATTTGAAAAACTTTAAGTAAGTCATTAGAAATTTCATATTTGAGCATTTAAATCCAACTACAGGTTTCAAAACTCCTGCAGAAAGATATTGCAATTAGATCCCTCACGCGTAAATACATGTACATTTGTACTTGGATTAGACTTCAATTCATAGAAGTGTATATAGGGCATGCATCAATAAGGTTATGTATAAGTAGCAAAAATTCCAAATTTATTTTGCCTGTGCAATGTTGCATAAGAAACAAGTAGCACCTTTGCTGCAGTTGCAAATGTAAATTTAGGTAAAACTGTCTAAAATTAGATTTTCAAGTGATATGGTCTGGTTCATGTTATTTCTTTTTCTCTCACTCTTGCACTCAAGATATGATAAGATGATACTCATCACAACTTAAGAGATTGTGTACCATATTTAACATGTTAGCTTGTTGATTTGGTTTTCTACATAGAAGTTCATTACAGTAATTTGGCAAAATATTGAATTTCTTAAAACCTTAGGTAGGGAGTACGGAAGACCAATTAAACAAAAAAACTTTTGTTTGGAAGAATAAAAAATATGTAAAAGACAATACATTGTTTATTTTGATTAGGTAGTCGCACAAGATAATATACCAAATGGTCTTACGTGCAATTATTATATTGTCAAATGTCAACTAAGGTGCATAATTTTTGTTAAACCATACATCCAAACAGTATGTGTAAAAGTTAAGAACATGTGTGTTAGGGTATTACATAATAAATAACTTTGGAGAGGGCCAAAATTATATAGGCTATGGACTCATGTGAAAAATTATATTCCAAAATGGAATATATGGAAATGGGCAACTCAATCGACCTTTTCCTCTGTCATCATGTAATTCTTAGAGAGCAAACAGTTGTCGATAGATATAAAAAATGAAAAAAATTGTAATTATGTGGAACTTTGATGGCACATTGTGTAGGACCTGGCATTAGGCGTCCTTGACGTGAGACAAACATGTGTAACTAAAATCACGATCTTCCATGGGAGAGTTTGTGTTTTACAGAATAATGGAAGCTCTATGTCTTTAGTCTTTTGTCTCATTTCATTAGGGATGGGATCGTGGAAGCATCTGATTCTCAACTTGTGCAAGTGTGCCCCAAGCACATCAAGACAAAAATTGGACAGTAGTTGCGTTCAAGAATAGTGAAAGATGATAGCAAGATGTAGTCAGTGGAAAGAAGGACAAGGATGTTCTCCATCATTATATTAGTTGTGGTCTGTGCAAGTTCCTTTGGATATGAATGTGTCATCATTGAGGCTTTACTCCACATTCAATCTCAAGTGTAAGAGATCTAAAGTGTATCATCTAAATAACCTACATAACCCTTTCACTCTAAATAGGAATGTTAGTGTCACTGCTCGCTTAAAACAGAAACATTAAATAAGATGAAATGAATGGCTAAAAAGTTTATGTACTTAAGTTCTTAATTGCATACCGATGGATCCGATTTTGATGAAGGTCTCTTTAGCTCCATATTCGCCCCAATCCATATATTCCAAAATCTTGCGGCTTCCAGCAAGTTGCAAAGGCATTCCGGCAAGTGCACCTTCCCCCATAGAACCTTGAACACAGACCTAAAAAGGAAGAAAATTGTAATCACTTCTCATTACAATTCTCATATACTAAGCTTTTCCTTGGAACAAGTATATATATATATATATACCTTGACATGCTTTCCATCATCAGCAAATGCAAGAGCGAGAGTTCGTACAAGTTCCATCAAGGTACCTATTCGATAAACATCCTGAGCATAGCCAAGTTATAAGTTGCCAAACTTTTCACTATTTTAAGTGGGGGAACCAGCTCCTTACCATTTCTGGGTTAAGCTCAGGAATGTTGATTTCCACCTGTTGATCAGGTAAATTAGCTAAAGCCAAGTTAGAGACTGATTTTCAGTGTAAATGTCTAAATTTCCACACTGTAAAAGAGTACAACTAATGATAAGCTCAAGTCAATCCAATACAGCATGCAGAAACAAATTTTAAAATTTTATGGAGTTAGTTTTTAGTATATGCATAAGAAACCTTTTAGAATGTTGAAAATGATTTTTGGTAAAATAAACCAAACAAGGCCCTTCAACTAAAACTAAACCTACTTGCTTCAAAGTAATCAAAACTACCCAGACTATTTTGTCAAGATTGAGCGGGGCTCTGTAATAAGTAGAAGTCATTTTCCAGATGAACTAGAAAAAAGCAACAGCTCTCTCCTGCAAACTGATCAACTACACTATTTTCACTTTCCATGTGAAACTTAAGAAAAATCTGGAGTTTCTCTCCATACACTCTTTGCAACATCAGCCAGAAAGCAGTTTTTGGCATCACACTTTCTCCAAAGTTCCATTCATCTCTTACATGTTGGCTTTAATTGATATTTTTTGGATGTGTTTGGAAGCTCAATTAGTAAAAAGCTTTCCAGTAGTAATTATTTCTCCTATGCTTGAAACAATGTTTTCATCCAGAGGCAATCTTTCAGCTGCTCTCACTTGCCACCAAAAGGTACCTCTGCTTACTTCTTCATGCCACGTTCATTACTTGTGCCTTGGCTCTTTAATATGCTGCTCTCACACAATGCTTGTCTAAACAGTATTTACTCTTTTTATGGTATGAAAGAAGTATCAATTCAACCATGGTCCATTTGAACTTTATCTAGTATCATACTAAGTGACTCTTCACTAACTTCTCTAGGGTAACATACTCTCCATTTTGTTCGCTCAACCTCACATTATGAGCATGTGAATGAGTGAGTGAGTTGCAAGCCATTGATGGGATTGATCAGGCCTTTGGGCCTCAACATTGTTGGGTACATGAGAGGGGCTAATGAGGACACTGCATGATCTGGCATGTCTCATCCTATTCTTTTCAGGTTTGAGGCCTTGCTGATGTGCTAGCTCGCACATGTGGCCATGATATTATCTTCCCATGAGGACATATTTTGCATGCAATTAGTCCTTCACCACAAGGCAGATATTGAGAATAAGACTGCTGATGCCTTGAGCAGGGTTGCTGCAGTCCTCCCGTCTATGAGCGCCCATGTTCCCAGTTTTGAGAGGATCAAGGATGAGTATGCTACATGCAAAATCTTTCAAGAGGTAGATGATGGCAACTGTAGGGAATTTATAAATTTTATAATCACACAATACTCTCTAAAATATTTTACCCCTTTTGATAATGGATGATAGTTTGGATGAAGAAATCAAAAGATAACTAGGAAGGAGAGAGATCATTAAGATACGATGGATTACAAATAAGATAGATAACTTGGAGACTCACTCAAACCAGAATGGACATGGGGACTCATTCATTCACTCACGTTCAACTATAGGCAACAGTTGCCATACAAAAGCCAAAACTAATTCAACCATCCTCATCATATCTCTATCTTCATATGTATATTATCGAGAGGTACATAATACCTCCCAACTATTAATAATAAATGCTAAGACCTGCTCCATCAATCTAAGTGATAGGTACTAGTTTCCAAGACAACTCCTTAAGATCCCCACCCCCCCCCCCCCCCCCCCCAACAAAATAAAGAAAAAAAAAACACAAACAATACATTTTTTTAAGCATATCACTGAATTAAGGGGAGCTCCTATCTTGCTGGTGCTACTTATAACCGCATTGGGGGGCAATATTGTGATGTGGCCATATTATGCTCAAATAAAGAAGAACATATTATTAAAAAATGATAAAACTAGTTGACACGATCTAATACCCCACATATGTTGATGTGGTGCAGCCTTTCTAGTAACCCAGGTACTTTTCACCCTAAGTTGGCTTCAATCCTGATCCTGTGATAACAATCTCTCACTTGTTCCTTTTGATTCTTCATTTTCGTTTTCTTCCCATTAAGCTTTTATTGACTTTGGCTTCAGAGGGGTTAACCATGAAACTAGCCCACCTCTCAGCTCTGTTCAATGGATGCAGATCATCTCAAGAAGTAAGAGATTTTGTTTTGAGATTCAAGCTCAAATCGAACCTTGAAGAGGTCGACGGGAAATGTTCATCACTTGCTAGGTTAGATCTGAGACATCAAGATTAGGTTGCGTGAAATGGGCTTTATCATTCTTCACTGAATGGGAAAAACTCGCCTTAGAGATCTCAAAAGAAAAATAATTCCTAATTAAAGCTTATGTTACACACACCAATGCTTGAAAGAATTTGGGTCACATGGTAGATAGTTGTGCCATATAAAAACCATGATCATTGCTTTTGGATTGAGATGAGATTGTAGCACTAATTCAACCTTGATAAAATCAACTATCATTGAAGTATAGCTCAT